>CM024578.1:45683317-45918960 GCA_014182395.1 Eucalyptus sp. ANBG9806169
GGAGGGTCCTCACGAACAATTTCATCAGCTCCTTGTTGGCAGGCTCCGGAGTGACTTGAGCGGCTAGATTTCGCCACCTCACAGCATACTCCTTGAATGACTCACTCTTCTTCTTCTCCATCCGCTCAAGATCCTCTCGGGAAGGTGCAATGTCCATGTTGAACTTATATTGCTTGAGGAATGCGTCGCCACCTCATTCCAGGTGTCAAGGAGGTTTACATTCTTCATTATGTACCAACTCAGTGCAGGCCCAGTCAAACTCGCATGGAATGATTGAATCATAAGGGGCTCAGTCTTGACATATTGGGCCATGCGTACGTGGTACATCTGCAAATGGGCTTTTAGGCAGGAAGTACCATCGTACTTCTCGAACTCCGGCATCTTGAACTTCTTTGGCATCTTGACCTTTTCATACACGGACAAGTCGAATGGCAGTGAACTTTGTAACTCTTGCAATTGCTTCACTTTCTCCTCGAGTTTCGCAACGCGTTCATCTTGCTCCATCTTAGGCACGTTGTCAATCTTAGCCTTTTCGGTGGTGATCAATGGTGAGTCATCCTCCAGCTTAGGCATGTCATCATCAATCATTTGGCCCTTGTTTGTCGGCTTCGAAATTATTATCTCGGGGAGAGCAGGTGGAGGAGTCGGATTCGCTCGGAGGGATTTGAATTGATCCATCATAAGCTGTATAGAAGTAAGCACTTGTTGGAGTTGAGTCTCCACAGCGGATATACGATCACGCATTTCAGTTTGGTCGGCCATTCTTGCTCTCAATCGCGTGATTATGGGCGAACGTGAGGGATCCGTTGTCACCTAAGGAAAAAATGGATAATGTAAGAACCAATGACAAGATAGGAAAATGGCCCATGACAATGGTCTAATCGCCTGATTTTATTCAAAAATTTACTTGAAATATAAAGCCAAACTTCCTAACAATGAACTAAAAATTGAAATTCAACTCCCTAAACATTGAACTAAAAATTGAAAGCATTGAATTGAAAATTGAAATCAAAAAACCCCCTAAACATAAAAAAAAAATGAAAACATTTTATTTTATATGCTTTCGGGATCCCAACGTCTTGCGAAACTTCTTATTTTCAGCTTCAAGCATTTCCACTTTCCGCTTAAGATACTCAATTTGTGCTCTTTGAGTAGGCTTCTCGGTCACATCAGGGACCATCGAGCGTAAGGCATCGGGAATCCGGTGTTGTTGGATGTAGAATGTCGACACATGGTGGATCTCCTCCTTACCTTTCAGTCTCTTGGGCACCAGAATCTTTTCTAGATGGCATTCATTCCATGCAGCAATGATCATCTGGACCTCGTTGAAATAACCATAGTCCGTACGAACAAAACGGACTTGGAATAACTCTGTCTTGAGGGGTGGAGGAACTTCTTGAAGAGCTCTGTACTGACGGGCCACCCGATATGGGTAATAGGAGGTAGCACCAGAAAGGCCTAGTAACGGAATTGGACCATCATACTTGTGAGAGAAACGGGCCTCCTCAACATGAAGCCATTTAGTATACCATAGGAATGCCTTGGGCCTAGGATTTCTCAAAAAATTAACCCAGCGGGCATATTGTTTATTCGGAGAAAAACGTTCCAAAACCGCAAATTTTTGTATGGGGTGCCTTAAATCATCAATTCTAAATTGTTTCATAAGGTGCCCAAAACCTTTTATGTGTGAGAAAAACCATATTTGCAAAAGTTCAGGAAGGGCACGCATGGTCTTTTCTTCATTTTGCTTGAAACGGTTCAATGACAAGAACGTTTCGGCTAAAACCATATTAACATAATTTAAACCATTGCAAACACGATTAACCACATATGAAATTGAAGGATTAATAGCATTTTTTTCGATAAGGAAAACGATTAGTCCGAAAAATGCTAATATGAAGATCCTAGCTTTCGAAATCATTGATTGATTTGCAAAACACTCTTCCAAAAATGAAAATGGGCATGCAAAACAATTAGCTTTAACAACCTTCCTTACTCTTTCGGTTTCGATTTCTAAAAACTGTGATAATTCAGAAATAGAATCTATACCGATAGGCGGTCTAACAAGTTCCTTTTCCAAGGGCATTCCAATGGCAACACTATATTCTTCAAGCGTTGGAGTCAGCTCGAACTCACCAAATATGAAAGTGGAAGTTTGTGGACACCAAAAATGAGAGAGTGCTTGGATCACACCAGAGTGAACGTTGATCTCTATTAGTGGGAGAAGTCGGGGGATCCTAGCTTTCACATATCTTTGGCCATCTTGATCTAACTGGTCCAACCACATCTTGAGCTCCTTTTTGGGAGTGGAAATGAATTGTACGTCGGTTTTCCTCATTGCATATAAAACAAAAATGACGACGAAACCTATTGTCACGGGCCGACAAAAATTACAATAAAGTAAATAAATTGCAATAATTTAGACAACTTACTTTCACCGGAAATAAATGACAATCACATAGACACATCACATGAGACATGAGGCTCAATTTCTATCTAGAAGGCTTAACAAAGTGGAGCTAAGAGGGTGATCTGAGCGTTGCAGTCTTGCATTAACTTCAGGTCCCCTTAACTCCGGGCCCAGTCGAATGGAATGTCCAATAGTCACGCAGTCTCGCGGATATGGACAAAACACATTTCGACACCATGAAAAACTTTCGGGGAAGAGAAGGTCAACCTCTACATAGCAGTCTCGCTTTAGAGGAAGAATACTTCTCAACACCATCCTAAAGAGCCTATCGCAGCCCAGGACGGACCGCAGGTTGTGTGTGCAAATAGTGTAGTGCTAAAACAACAAAGCATGCACATCAGTTTAAAGCAAGCAACACTTCATATGTGCAAGTAAACCATTCATTCCTACACCTCCCTACAAAACAGGGGTTAGCAAACACTTCCCCTTATACCTCCCAATCTGCAAAAACATTTAACACCTTAAAAATGTTAGGGACGTACCTGGGATCCTTGCTGCCAAACAAAATAATTTTTCAAAAGAAAAGAAAAATTGGCCTAAGTCCACTAAGTGTTTTAACACATCTCCCCAGTGGAGTCGCCAAGCTGTCGCGACCCAATTTTTCGAGGTTTGAGGCCTAAAACTAGGTTGATGGACTACTAAGCCTTTAAGCTTGGCTCGGGCTCTCCCAAGCCCATACCAAATCGCGACTTTAAGGATTTAACATGCAAAAGATCATTATCTAGGAGTCGCCACTAATCAGTTTAGGGTAGGTCGATTAGACACCTAAGTAAAATAACGGGAGGATTATCTTACTTCTACGGACCAGAGATTTTGGGTACGGGGACTTGATTACACTAGACTATCCTAGTGCCCTTTCGGTACCATTTCTAAAAAATGTTTTGCAGGTAGCTTGTTTTGATTTTAATTGAGCTTCCTAACATGTGAGGTGATCATACATGTGCGCATACCACCAATTTAACACATCAAGAAAGCAATTTAAATAATGCAAAAAGCATACCTTAAAGCAACGAAAGCATCTGCAATATTAAATCAGAATTCATATAGATAATCCTAGATATGATTTCTAATTAACACGCAATTTCAATTTGTTTTGTTTTCTCTTTATTTAATGAAAATCATGACTTATGCAAATAATCTAAAATCACATGACGACATGACCTAAACTATATGACATGAAGAAATGCAATAATTAAATGCAATCTAAATGATCTAATTATAATGACATGCAATGCGATGCAATGACATACCAAATTATTTAAACTAAAATGACATGCTTCATGCAATTTAATATGCAAGCTATATGTTACGTGACATTTATTAAATGGCTTATTCTAATGACAAGAAAGTTCCAATTAAATGAACTTAAATAAACTAAATGACGTGCATTTGATGTTTCTACTTTAAAAATGCAATCTATCCTAAAAATTGAATGAATCTATCCTAAAACAATTTTTTATATTTTCCATGAAATTCATGAAATTAAGAAAAATGCAAAAATTATCTAGCTAAATTAAGACTCTATCCAACTTACATTAAGAATTGAGTTAGGTCAAATCTTAATTTAAATTACGATATTATCTTAAGTTGAAAGTTCCTAATCTATAATGCAATCTATCTCAAAAGATCTATCTAAATAAAATCAAACATGCAATGAACCTAATATGCAATGACGTGCAAATAATGCCTTAATCCTAAATGATATATGCATGATGATTTTTATAAAATTCGAAATTTAAAATTACCAAATAGTTAAACGTGCAATTCAAATATAAAAAAAAACCTAACAACCTAAATGGATGCAATTTTTTATATATCTCTTAAATTCGAAATAAAATCCCTATTCTAGATATGCAAAATAACTAGAAATATTCTAAAACCCAAATGAAATCCTAATCCAAATGTCTTTTTTTTATTTTTCTTACTGATTTACTAAAACAAATATTAAATCTAACAAGCAAGATATTCAAACAGATAGAGGATTAAAATAAACGAAAAATAACCCGTTGTCTCACGGGTCAAATTAACGATTATTTTTAACCCTAAACATCAGACAAGAAATCAAAATAATTAAAAATCTAATCCGAAATCTTACGGATCAAATTAATAACTATAATGATTTAGCAATTTAAATATCATCAAAATGCCCAAAAATTAATATAATCAAAAAAATGATCCGACGTCTTACGGACCAAATTAATAATTACATAATTTTGGGCAACACCTACAAATAATGCCTAAAAGATTTTACGAATATTGCATCCATTATCACAATTTAAATTCCCAGACTAAAAGAAAAAAACTATCAAAAACATAACCAAAAACATAACCTAACAAATAGAAAGAATAAAATAAACAAAACTATAAAGAAAGTAAGTAAAAGTAAAAAGATAATAAAAAAACTACCTAATTCCCTTTTCTTTCTTTTTTTTTGTTTTTTCTTGTTTCTCCTTTCCACGCACACGGCTTGTGCTCGTGGGGGTCACCGTCGATCCCGTGAGGGGCTCCGGCAAAGGTGAACCGGCGGTGAACGATGGGCGGCTCGGGGTCGAGCAGCGCGGAGGTGCGGTGAACAGTGCGACGAGCGGGAAGATCGCTCGGTGAGTCGGGCTCTAGATGGAGGCTCGGCGAAGATCGGAGCAACTCACGGACGGCAGGAGGTCGTGGGTTACTCGGCGAGGCGGAGCAGCTCGAGCGGCGGGCGAGCTACATGGGCGCGGGTTGCGGGTCGCCGGATCGGGGCTGCGCGGCGGTTCGCAGGCGGAGGCTCGGGTCTGAGCACGGGCGTCGAGGCGTCGGACGGGCGGATCGCATGGCGGGGTTATGACGCGGTGCGGTGTCCGGCGATAACGCACGGCGAGGTGGCACGGAGACGCGACGGACCGGCGGCGAGGCGCGGCGGCGGTGGGCGGAGTGACGCTCGGTAGAGCCAAATTGCAACAAAAGAAAGCCTTCCCTTTGGAGAAGATGAACAGTACGGGTCAAATCAACCCCTACTTTTCACTTTTCCTTTTGCTTTTTGCTTCCCCTACGCACGGATGACCTCTCCCTACTTTCCCTTGTGTTTTTTATTTTTTCTATTTGATTCTAAAGAAAAACCAGCCCCCTTGACCTCTCGCACACATGGCCTTTTATAGGGAGAGGAATTTGATTTTCAAAATTTCCTTGAATCAACCTTTGCAAATCTTTTTCACAAAATTCATCCCATACCGATAAGAACTCGAGATAATGATAAAATTTTCCTAAAATCAAATCTTTCAAAACCAACTTGCAATATTCTTTTATATCTACCAAAAAAATTCATCATATCTCGGAAAAATTCGAATTTCTAATTCCTCACAAGATAATTTATGATCATTTAAAAATAGACTTGGCCAACTAATTTGAATCCATTCGCCACCGATTCAATAAAAAGCAAAAAATGCAAAATAAAAAAAAATTAACATAAATCTATACGCTATGTAATTAATAAAATTAACCTCCTAATTTTCTACGCAATAAATAAATTAATGAAATTGCCAAAATTTAGGTGTCAACAGCTTGCCCCCACCATGTCATCGCTTGTCCTCAACCATTCTCTCTCCTCAATCTTCCTCAAGAAGCTTCCCAAGTAGTCCAAAATGTTGTGTCCCCCATGGCATAAGAATTTTGTGCAATTTGTCCTTCAAAGTCTTCAATTCCTCTTCAATTCTCTTCAATTCAATTCAATTGAAGTCCCAAAAATTCATCCCATGTGTCTACACTTGAATGCACCTTTTTCCATGCCAATAAATCCATCTTGGATGCCAAAAGTGCGCTCAAGAATGGTCTTCCAACTTTCCCGATCTAATTCCGTCAATTCTTGATTTTTCGCCGAAAAACTCAGTTTGTAGAAAAATCTTCAGAAGATGAGCCGACGTTCCTAAAATGATTTGCGACTAGACAAAACTTCCAATTTCTGAAATTGGGTTCAATTTCATGGTTAATTTCAATCTAATGCGATTTTAGCATATCCTAATCTACCGGGTAGCTTTTAGGAATTTTTCATGCAATTAACCCGTGGTTGATCATTTTCGAGCCACACGTACATCTTCGACACATTAGCGACTCTCGGTTGTCATGAAAATCCCGAGGTTTCAAATATGGACATAGGGTACCAAAATGACAAAGGAATCGGTATAATGCCGATCGACAAGAATTGTGCAATTAGGTAGAATCACCCACACTTAATCACATACCTTTGTCGAGTCGACCTATCTCTAGTCTCTAATCGATCTGTGTTGCAATGACCCTTGCAAATTAGCACGGTTGAGCAGTCGTTTCCTAATCGAATTCTCAAGTCTATTACATTTAGATTCCTTAACGGCTTCACCAGATAGGCTAGTTATCTCGTGAGTGGCCAACTTAGAGAAAAGAGCTATAGGCGCGTCGATGAAATGCCTAACTTATTCAATTGAAAAATCAGGATGTCACAAGAAGGGCTCGAGTCCAAACTAGGTCAATTTAATGCTCTAAGATCGAGATCTCTAAGAGTGCCTATATCAATAGCTAAAAACCATAATACAAACATTCATTAATAAATCTCAAAATTATTCAAGTAATGCACAAATGGCATTACAATTCTCCCAAAATAACAAGTCTTGAGTAGCAAAAATGGTAATTTCCTTCCATTATGAATTTTATTTCCTTTTTCCCGAAATCTGATTTCTTAACAAATCTCTCCGATTGACGTCCAAATTTTGTCGAAGAAAAAAGGCCACACAAATTCCTTATATCAAGTAGCTCACCCTAGAGGCCAAAATCTCCTCAAATTGACCAATCCAAATTTTCGTTCGCTTTTCCAAATCGTCCGAATCGATTTTCCGTAAAAATCCCAAACTTGCCGAAAATTCTTCCAAAGATGAGTCAACGTTTCTGAAATTGGGCTCAAATTCGCGGTTAATTTTAATCTAGCGCAATTTTAGCGTGACCTAGCCTACCGAGTAGCTTTTAGAAATTTTTGGTGCAATTGACTCGTAGTCGATTTTCTTCAAGCCACACGTACCTCTTTGACACATTGGCGACTTTTGGTGGTTATGAAAATCTCGAGGTTTCAAATATGGGCACAAGGTACCCAAAACAACCGAAAATTGGTCTAGTGCCGATCTATGAGAATTTTGCAATCAGGTGGAATCACCCACACTTTGATCACACATCTCAGTCGAATCGACCTATCTCTGGTCTCTTATCAATTTTTAATTGTGCCATAATGACCCTTGTAGACTAGCATGGTCGAGCAGTCGATTTCTAGTCGAATTCTCAAGTCAATTGTATTAGAATCCCTTAACGGATTCACCTAATAAGTCAGTTATCTCATGAAAGGCCCAACTTATCCAATCAAAATCAAAACCTTGAATTCAGGATGTCACAACTCTTCCCCTCTTATAAAAATTTCATCCTTGAAATTTAGACCTTTACCAGTCTTAAACGAAAGGTGGGGATCGTCATCTCATCAGTTTTCACTTTCCAACGTTGCTTCTTCGATCCTGTGGTGTTGTCAGACCACTTTGGCCAAAGGGACCATCTTGATATACAAAATCTAATCTTTCTGATCCACAATTTGCATCGGGCTTTCCACGTACGACACTCTGTTGTCCATGTCTAATTCTTCAAGATTTAGCATATGGGTCGGGTCAGGCTCATACGTCCTCAACCTCCACATGCGAAAGACGTCATGCACTTGCGCTTACCTCGATGGCAATGCAAGACAATATGTTAGGATCCCAATTCCTTCCAGAATCTCAAAGGGACCTACGTACCTTGGTTTCAGATTTCCCTTCTTACCAAAGCGTGAAGTACCCCTCATTGGTGACACCTTCAGAAAGATGTAATCACCAACTTGGAAATCTAGCCTTCGACACTTAACAATACACATTTATGGCGGCTTTGAGCAATCTTTAACCTGTCACTAATATTTGCAACTGCATCCAATGACTGCTGAACTGACTCTGGGATGTAATCTTTCATCCTTTAACTTCCTCCTCACAAACTGAAGTTATGCACCCTCTACTAGGCAATGCTTCAGAAGGAACCATTTGAAAGCTCTGCTGAAACTGGGAACCTCTAGTCTAGATCTGATATAGATCTGTCACTGGCACTCTATGTAGACGAACTATTTGGCGTACATACAACTCTGTAGATCTATCCAAATCAAGATCTTTTCGTACTACAATAAAGTGAGTCGACTTTGTCAGTCTATCGACCACTACCCAATTGGAACATTATCTTCTGACTCCTTGGTAAGCCCATCATAAGGTCCATCGTGACGTGTTCCCATTTCCACTCAAGAATCTCGAGAGGTTCCAAGAGTCCTTCCGGCTTACAATGTCTTGCCTTCACTCGCTAACACGTCGAACCCTTGGCAACATGCTTGGCGATGTTTGCCCTTATATCGGACTATCGATAATGTTGATACAAATTCTTATACATCTTCATACTGCCAGGATGAATGCTGTAACTACTACGATGTGCTTTTAACAAGATCTCTTCCCTGAGTGCTACATTGTCAGGTACACACAATCGTCCTCGGAACTTTAGTGTTCAACCTTCCAATAGCCTTTCTCTTATTAGTATCCTCTTGTAGGATCTTCTGTATCTTTAGGTCTGTCAACTAAAGTGCCTTGATTCAAATCTAAGCATTTGGCTCAATTCCGAGGGTGATCATGAGTTGTGAAAGGCAACCTACCTCAAATTGAAAACTGAATCTCGAGTTTTCACAAGTAAAGTCCATTCTTTAACCAGCATATATGTAGCTAATAACTCCTCACCCAACGCATCAATGGCCTCGTTCGCCTTCTCAAGGTGATATAGAATATCACCATCACAATCCTTCCAAAGTTCTAATTCACAACGATGTCTCATATTTAACTCATTTTGAGAGAAAAAATACTTGAGACTTTGATGGTTAGTGAAGGTTTGGAATCTTTCTCTATACTAATAATGTTTCCAAATCTTTAGAGCGAAAATGATTGCTAGGAGTTCCAAGTCATGCATCGGGTAATTCAGCTTGTCACGCCACGATCTTCCGAGCGCGTGCCCATCCCTCTCTTGGGTCAATTACTAGCGACGTCCCAGAACGCGTCGCTGACCCATTCATTTTAATGCACATGCGGACACAATTAAATAATCCCCAGATAACAACAATATGGGATTAGAAAGTAGGGCCACAAATTTTTCAAACCACAACACACTTATATATATACATGTCATAACCAATCATATACAATACTAGTCGATATATATACACATATGTAAGTCCATAAAACAGGGGGGGGTTTAAACAACTACAGATCTTCATCCTCCACTTCATCCTCATCCTCATCCCAATTGGAGCCTTCACCGGGTACACCGAGGACTCTGGTTCTGACAGGTTCGGTTCTACATCCACTACCAAACCTCCTAGAAGATCTGTCGTGCCTTTCCCAAAGGCTACCTCCAGTACATAAAAAGGAACCTCAGACTCTAGTATGGGCCCTTCTCTCTAGCCATTCCTTTCCTTGGAGATACCATGATCTATATTGATGGGGCAACTTTTTGGGTAAACCCACATCGACCCAGACCACGGTTTTCACCAACTCATACACCCACCCCCTTGGGTCTCCATGAAGCTAGATGAAGCACTTTTGTTCCATCACCTTCTTAGGCTGACCAAAATGCTCGGGAGGAGCTGCCATCTAAGGACCTGAAAATGTTATCCCACGACGGAGTGAGACAATGTCTCAACGAATTCAACCCCTTAAGCCTTGACTAGGAAGAAAATACGCCCCAAGGGCTGCCTAAGCACAAACATGGGATAAAGGACTTACCTGGGCCTCCACTTCTTCCTGTAAGTCAGTTTAATTCACAACTCAATCAATCATTTCAATTCATCAAATTAGATCGATCCATCGATCAATCGACTTAATCGATTACATGTCATCGCCCAATCAATACTATCTAATAAGTCCGATCATATCAGGATTGCTTACTCTAATCTGATAATAGATATTATAGCTCGCACTAAGCTAATAAATAGTATATTGCTCTTGCTAAGTTGATATATCAAGCCCGTAGGCGAATATAGTATACTAATAATGCTCACTCTAAGCTGATAAAGTATATTGCTCGCGCTGAGCTGACATATTAGAGCCCATAGGTTGATATAGTATATTGCTAATGCTCACCCTAAGCTAAAAGGGTATACTGCTCACGCTAAACTGACATATCAGAGCCCGTAGGTTGATATAGTATACCGATATACTACTCTCAATAAGCTAATATACCAAGCATGTAGGCTGATATAATATACTACCCTAACCATATAACCAATTCATCATTTTTATCATACCCGATAAAAATAACCGTGTCTGGGTACACGGTTGGCCATAGCCAAAATACAATATTTTCACTTTTGAACATTCCACTAGTTTCAGCAGTCCCAAAATATATTTTTTGTGCTATAGACCGACGCCTAGTAATTTTTTCAATTAATTACCAAAATTATCAATTTTTGGGATAGATACACACAATCACCAATCACACTCAATTTACACAAAATAACAGTCAATTAAATAAATGGATCACACCATTGAAGTCAGTACGAAATTCCGATCACCGACTATCCCGGTCTAATTTCCAAAATATAATTAATTAATTAAATAATTACGGAAATTAATTAATAAATGTCAATAAATAGTAAAAATGCACACTTAAGCCTGTAAAGCCTAATTAAATGCCGATTCAGGTTCGAAATATTCCCGAACCTCACTAGATAAGTATTAGAGCTGATCTAGTTGTTAATTACACTAATCTAACCACTTAACATGCATAAACGGCTAACTAATTCACTAATCCATTCTAACTAACCACCTAATCCTAGCTAGCCTAAACTAATCAACCCTTAAGCGTCATTAACTTACTAAGCAAGGATTAGTGACTTAAACTCACTTGATTAATGATCTACTAGGATCAAAACGACGGGGACGCGGTGGGGGTCAAGAAACTCCAAAGCGGGATCGCCAAACGGGGTCGAGAACAGCTCGGAAATGGGCCAAATAGTGGCTATGAGACCCACTGCCGCTCAGTTCTATTCGAGGCCGAGAGAGGCTGGACTGGCGGTTGGCTGAGCGAGCAAGGACCGGCGGTTGGCTAAGCGAGCAAGGATCGACGGTGGATAGGCGGAGCTTCAGCGGACCAGACGGGCGGCTTTGAGCCTTCAACGGCGGTCAGAGGCGATTGAACGGGCTCCGGCTGAGCCTCACGTGGCCTGAGGGACACCGAACTAGACGACACGGTGAACGGGGATGGTGAGGACACGCGACTTGCGGCTGAGCATGCGATGGGCAACGATGGCGACATGGTTGCTTACGGGGAATCCAGCGGGACTGCTGGCTTGCTAGTCGGCTTTTCTGGGTTGCTCAAGCTTCGAACAACAAGGGGGGAAGGAGAGGGTCGACGGAGAGAGGAAGGGGAAGAAGAGGGGACCTGTTGGATCGGAGAGGGGGACCACCTTGGTCTCTCTCGTATCTCTTTGTCCCCCTTGGAAGGCCCCACCACAGCCCAGCTGGATTCCTCTGCAATTTCCAGCCACAAAATCCCTTCTAGAAGCCCTTGAAGTGGTCCAATTGTTGGATCCATGGGGGCATACGAATTTTGGCTTAATTTCCCTTAATTTGAATTCAATTTCTTCTTGATTTAATCTAATTTGGCTCTAAAAAATTCCACCAACGTACTCACGATCAAATTGGTATTTTTCCTCGTCAATTAAATCCACTTGCATCCCAATTTCGCAATAAAAAATGGTCCTCTTAATTTTCTGGACAAAAACGGCCCTATCTCGACTTTTTCCCAAAAAATCTCGGTTTGTAGAAAAATCTTCAGAAAGCGAGTTGACGTTCCTAAAATGACTTGTGATATGACAAAACATTCAATTTCCCAAATCGGATTCAAATTCGTGGTTAATTTTGATCTGGTGCGATTTTAGCATGACCTAAGCGACCCGATAGCTTTCAGGAATTTTTAGTGCAAATGATCTGTGGTTGATTTTCTTCGAGCCATAATGAACCCTTTCTACACATTGGCGACTCTCGATAGCCATGAAAATCTCGAGGTTTCAAATACGGACACAGGGTACCAAAACGACAGAAAAATCAATCTAGTACCGATCAACGAGAATTTTGCAATTTAGTGGAATCACCCACGTTTAGCCACATATCTCAGTCAAACCGACCTCTCTTTGATCTCTAGTCGATCTTACTGTGCCATAATGATCTTTGTAGATGAACACGGTCGAGTAGTCGATTCCTGGTTGAATTCTCAAGTCTATTACATTAAAATCCCTTAATGGCTTCCCTAGATCGTCTAGTTATCTCATGAGTGATCAACTCTGAGAATAACACTATAAGCACATTGATGAAAGCCCGATTTATTCAATTGAAAGCAGAATGAAATTCCAAGATGTCACAACTCTTCCCCTCTTATAAAAATTTCATCCTCAAAATTTGAACCATTACAATCTGTCAAACAAAAAGGTGGGGGTATAGTCGTCTCCTCAATTCCTCGCTCTCCCAGGTTGCTCCTTCGGTGCCGTGGTGTTGCCAGACCACTTTGACTAATGGGATGGTCTTTGTATGTAGAATCCGTTCCTTTTGATCCACTATCTGAACCGAGCTTTCCACGTACGACACTTGGTCGTCCACATCTAATTCCTCAAAATTAAGCACGTGGGTCGAGTCAGGCTCATACTTCCTCAACATCAACATGTGAAAGACGTCATTCACTTGCGCCAACCTCAGCAGCAATGCAAGAAGATACGCTAAGGTCCCGATTCTCTCTAGAATCTCGAATAGACCTACGTACCTTAGACTCAGTTTTCCTTTCTTGCCAAAGCGCGAAGTTCCCCTCATTGGTGACACCTTCAGAAAAATGTGATCACCAACTTCGAATTCCAATGGTCCCCGGCACTTATCTGCATAACTTTTCCGGCGGCTTTGAGCGGTCTTTAATCTGTCCTTGATGATGGCAACTACATCCACTGATTGCTTAACCAACTCTGAGCTTGTAAGCTTTTTCTCCCCAACTTCATCCCAACAAACGGGCATTCTACACATCCTGCCATACAACGCTTTGAAAGGAACCATCTAAATGCTCTGCTGGTAGCTATTGTTGTAGGCAAATTCAACAATGTGAAGTTGTTCCTCCCAACTTCCCTTGAAATCCAATACACAAGCTCGCAACATGTCTTCGAGGGTCTGAATCGTCCTCTCAAACTGGCCATCCATCTGAGGATGATATGCTGTACTATACTGTAGCTTGGTTCCTAAAGCAGAATGCAAACTTTTCCAAAATATAGCTATGAATCTCAGGTCTCGGTCTGATGTGATTGTTATCTATACTCCATGCAGACGAAAAATCTAACGCACATATAACTCAGCATGCCTATCCAAGTCAAGATCCTTTCGTACCGTGATGAAGTGAGCCGACTTTGTTAGTCTGTCAACCACTACCCAAATGGAATCATTCCCTTTGTAACTTCTCAGCAAACCTGTCATGAAATCCATCGTGATATGCTCCCATTTCCACTCTGGGATCTCAAGAGGTTGCAAAAATCCTCCCGGTTTGCAATGTTGGGCCTTTACTTACTGACATGTCAAACACTTGGCGACATGCTTGGCAATGCCCGCCTTCATACCGGACCACTAATAGTGTTGACGCAGATTCTGATACATCTTTGTACTGCCCAAATGA
The DNA here is from genome assembly GCA_014182395.1 of Eucalyptus sp. ANBG9806169. Lineage (NCBI taxonomy): Eukaryota > Viridiplantae > Streptophyta > Magnoliopsida > Myrtales > Myrtaceae > Eucalyptus > Eucalyptus sp. ANBG9806169. The sequence goes on from CM024578.1 coordinate 45,697,530, forward strand.
ATGCTGTAAATACTACGATGCGCTTCTGATAAAATATCTTCTTTAAGCTCCACATCGTCAGGTACACAAATGTCCTCGGAACCTCAAAGTTCCATCCTCCGAAATCTGAAAGTTAGCTTTTCTCTTATCAGTGTCCTCTTGCAAAATCTTCTGAACATCAGGGTCCGTCGGCTGAAGTAATTTGATCCTGATTTGAATATCCGGCTCATTTCTGAGGGTGGTCATAAGGTGTGAAAGGTGGCCTACCACAAATTTGAAAACTGAATCTCAGGCTTTTTCAAGCAAAACCCATTCCTTAAGTACCATATGCGCTATAGAAGACTTTCGACTTAGCGCGTCGGCAACCTTATCCGTCTTTCTTGGATGATATAGGATATTGCAATCATAATCCTTTAAAGGTTCCATCCAGCGGCGCTGTCTCATATTCAACTCTTTCTGAGAGAATAAATACTTCAAACTCTGATGGTCAGTGAAGATCTGGAATCTTTCTCCACACAAGTAATGTCTCCAAATCTTCAAAGCGAATATGATTGCTGCCAGTTCCAAGTCATACGTCGGATAATTCTGCTCATGAGGTCTCAACTGGCGGGAGGTGTATGCAACAACCCTACCATGTTGCATCAGCACGCAACCCAGTCCTCGGAACGACACATCACTATAAATCTCAAATCCTCCAAGACCCGATGGAATGGTCAGCACTGGTGCGGTAGACAGCTTCTGCTTAAGCTCTTGGAAACTATACTCGCACTTGTCTATCTAGACAAACTTTTCCTCTTTCTTCAGCAGTCGGGTCAATGGCAAGGCTAAGGCTGAAAATCCTTCCACGAACTATCTGTAGTATCCGACCAAACCCAGAAAGCTTATAATCTCTATCACGGTTGTCGGTCTCGGCCAGTTGATAACTACTTCAATCTGGAATAGCTCAACGAAAATTCCTTCACCAGAAATCACGTGGACTAAGAATGCAACACGAGTTAACCAAAACTCACACTTGCTGAACTTGGCATACAATTGATGAATCCTCAGGGTCTGGAGTACCAATCTTAGATGATTCTCATGCTCCTCAACAATCCTCAAATACACCAGAATATCATCGATGAACACAATCACAAACTAGTCCAGATATTCCTTAAACACCCTGTTCATCAAGTCCATGAAAGCAGCTGGAGCATTCGTCAACCTGAACGGCATTACAGTAAACTCATAATGACCGTACCAAGTACAAAATGTTGACTTCGGTATGTCCTCTTTTCTGATCCTTAGCTGATGATATCCTATCCTTAAGTCGATTTTCAAAAATATCGACACTCCTTGTAACTGATCAAACAAGTCATCGATCCTCGGAAGTGGATACTTATTCTTGATTAGGGGTGTGCAACCAGACCGGGTTTACCCTGTTCCCGGTCCGGCCCCCCCGGAAAACAGGGTCGGGAACCGGTTCCCAAAATTCAGACCCTGTTTAAACCGGTCTGGGAACCGGTTCCGAGGGATTACCCACCCGGGAACCGGATCGACCGGACCGGTTCAGAATTGGTTTGAGAACCGGTTTTTAAGGCAGCCCAAAACCCTAATTTGTTCTCAGAGCTTTCCTTTGACGCGCCATCGCTAGATCCCCTCTCCTTTGCCCCCTCTCCCCAAGCATCACCACCGAATCGCCATCCCCTCTCCTTCTTATCTCTCCTCCTCCTTCAATACCCAGTTCAGAACCCTCTCGTGCTCCTTCCGTGGCCATGAGGAGAAGCACCTCCAAGCTCACCAAGACCGCCTTTGCCACGATGAACGCGGCCTCGGCTCCTCCGCAACGGTCCTCCGCCGCCGCCGGCGCTGCCTATGCCCTCTTCCGCTCTCGGTCGCTCCCCGGCTTCGCTTCCGGTTCAGGGAACTTCGTTCACCCGTTGACTGGCCCACCGCTTCGCGAAGCCAATGTTCTCGCCTCGGTATCCGCCAGGGGCGTCAAGCTCCGCAGCGTCGTCGGCTTCTTTTCGCGGGGCTTTGGCCTTCCCCCTCGGGCTTACTCAACCGCCACGAGCGCGTCTCAGGTTGGAATTCGATCGATATTCATTATGTGAATGCGGGTATTTTTGTGATATTACGGAAAGGTGTGATTTTGAAGTGTTTTGGTCAGTCGGTGTTGGCCTGATGCTAGGGGCTTATGTCATTTCCAGTTTATTTGAGGTTTCTATGTTAGAGTTGGGAATAGTGCTCGTTTGTGAAAATTGAGTTTAGAGCAATTTGTCTGCAATCTTCTTCTGGTGTTGCTGAAGCTTTTGGGACTCAAGCTTGGTGCTTCCTGCGTTAAGTTTGTGACAATCTTTTTCCTCTAGGAACGATCTCTCAGTGTGCTGTAGTTACAGAATAGAGATATAAGGGGCGTTCGATGTAAACATTATAAGCTTAACGAAATAAACTTTTCTCCTGTATCACTAAAGTGCATTACTATTAGCGGTATTCTCAATGACTGTTATATTCAAAATATCGTTTGATGGTTCTTTAAGGTATACTTTGGAGAATTATAAGCTGCAACTTTCCCATCTTCCATGACCATCTACTTATGAAGGTCTGCCTAACACTTGAGTAGCTATTACATTTTCTTAGCAGTGGAGGCGACGGTTCCTTGATTTTACAAGTTAACGCAGTTCCTTGAGTTAAGACTATGTGTTCTATTTTCAACATCCAAAGTCTAATGTGGAATGTGGTACTGGCTTCATGGGTTTTCTGTACTTCTGTGACAGCCTCCGTGTCTTATGATGCTAAGGCCATTAAAATTAATGGGCAGAGAAGGATCCTCATTTCTGGGTCCATTCACTACCCCAGAAGCACTCCTGAGGTAGCTCCTTTTTTTTTCTCCTTTTATTCCTTATTTTTAGGTTAAATGTGTCTCCATTTTCGGCTGAATGATCTTTCCGCCCCCCAACTTTTCGCTATCATGTTGGAAATGGGCCTCTCTATATTGCGCTTTGTATCACTGCAGCATCTTTTTTCTTATCTTAGCAAGAAGCTGCTTCATTTTGGGAAAAAAAAAAGGTTCCAATATAAACAGGGTTAACCCGGTTCCTGGACCGGAAAAACAGGGTGGGTCGGGTACAGGGTCCAAAAAAATGGAACCGGTTATAACAGGGTCGGGTACAGGGTTTAGGTCCTGGCCCTACCCACCCTGGACCCGATCACCCTTATTCTTGATCGTTACCTGATTGAGTTGCCGATAGTAAATGCACAGGCGCAACGAACCATCTTTCTTCTTTACGAAGAGAACTAGTGCTCCCCAAGGCGATGCACTAGGACGTATGAATCCTTTATCCAATAATTCATGCATCTACACCTTTAGTTCTTTCAACTCAAATAACGCCATCTAGTAAGGAGTCTTAGAGATTGGCTCTATCCCGGGTGCTAGCTCGATCCCAAACTGTATCTCTCTCTCTGGTGGCAGACCTGGTAATTCTTTCGAAAAGACATCTGGAAATTCTTGTACAACTGAGATATCTTCAACTTTCAACTCCTCAACTGTTGTATCCACAACAATTGCCAGGTATTCTTAGCAACCCTCACTTAACAAATGAGTTGCCTTAAGAGACAAGATCAGGGCAATCGAGGGTCCGCCTCGACTCCCAACAAACTCAAAACTTTCGCCCTTTAACCGGTCAAACTGAATTGCTTTGCAATAACAGTCCATCTTAACTTGTTGCTTGGTGAGCCAGTCCATGCCAATTATCAAATAAAAGTCATATATGGCTAGGACTAACAAATCTATTTGCTCCTCTCGCTCACCAATCACTAACTTGCAACCAAAAGACCCCAATGCAATTAACACCTTATCCTTTAACGGTGTAGATATGCTAACCACTAACTCCATCAACTCAGGACTTAATCCTATCAGCTTAACATATTGCTCAACAATAAAAGAATGAGTTGCGCTAGGGTCGAATAAAGAATAGGCAGCATGATCGTTCAACAAAACCGTACCTGTAATCACGTCAGGTGTGTCCTCTGCCTTACTTCTTATGATGGCATACACCGTCCCTTGAGCTGGGGGTCTCATCAGTCCACCCTGCGGTGTGTTTGGCAGCACTAACCCTCTGATTTGACCCATCGGTGGTGGCGGTGGTAGCTGCGGTTGTCCTCTTGGCCTTCCAGGACAATCTCTAGCCAAGTGACCCTGCTGGCCACATTCAAAACAAGCGCCCGTTCTCCTAGGGCACGGGGCTGAACCATGTCGCCTCCCACAAAGGCGACACACATTGCTCTAGCTTGGCCCTGCCTTGCCAACTCCACCCTTCCTATTACTCGGGACATGGAATCTTCCTCCGGTCATGGGCTTCTTTCCATGTCGATTCCCGTCTCGATTTGAATTAAACCTCGATCTAGACGAGGCGGCTTGCTTATTCAGACTTCTCTCTAACATCTGAGCTTGATTATACACCTCCTGATAATCCTTCAAATCCAATGGCACCAACGGTTTTTTCAACTCTAGTCGAAGGCCATTCTTGAACCTTCGAGATTTTTCCTCAGGGTCCTCGATCAATCTCGGAGCATACTGAGAAAGCTCTGCGAACTTGACCTCATACTGGTCAACAGTCATCGCCCCTTGACAGAGGCGCTAAAATTCTTCCATCTTTTGTTCTTGGGCACTTCCCGAAAAATACTTATCATTGAAAGCTCTAAGGAAGGCGTCCCACACTAGGACCACACCTTCTGGAAATACTGTGTCTTTGGCGGCTCTCCACCAGGTGTTCGCATTACCCTGCAGCTGGTAAACTATAAGGACAACCTTCTCTGCCTCAGTGCACATCAAAAGTGCAAAGGCCTACTCTAGATCTTGGATCCAAAAAGACGCGGCTTCGGGATCTCCAGTACTAGTGAACCTCGGCAGGTTCAGCTTCAAGAACTATTCCACCAATTTGTGAATTGGTCTCTCTCTCTACACCATTACATTCTCAGGCTGAACTTCGGCAGGTGCAGCAACAGGTGCAGTAGCGGGTGTGGCCTCAGCGGTGGCGGCAACAGCAGCAGTAGCAACGTCTGCAACGACGGTGGCTTGATTCTAGGCCTGCTACCCTATCAAATCTCTCATGGCCTAAAACGCCAGCATGATCCCTTCAATTCTAGGATCACCAAGGGCTACTACCCCAGCACCAACTAGAGGTGGTGCTAGTCCACTCGCACTGGCCTCAGCCTACGCTCTACCTCGGACTCCTCGGGTACTGATCCTCGTCGGTGTCCTACCCCGAGTTGCAGGCCTAACAGTACTCTTCCTAGGAGTCCTCTGCTCCTGATCACTCATGGCTCAACTTTCTACTGAAACCTCTCATCCAATACCACACTTAATTAGAAGCTGAGCGATCAACACAAACAAATAATTCTACCAATCAGCTATCACAGACATACACCAGTCATGAAATAAAGGCATTTCCTACTAACTATCCCATGACCCATTGCACCTTATCACTCCAATCACTAACATGGGCTCTGATACCACTAAACAGGGATGTCACGCCCCGATCCTCCGAGCACGTGCTCATCCCTCTCTAAGGTCGATTACTAGCGACGTCCCAAGACGCGTTGCCGACCCATTAATTTTAATGCACATGTGGAAGTAATTAAATAATCCTCAGACAACAACAAGATGGGATAGGAAAGTAGGGCCACAAATTTTTCAAACCACAACACACTTATATATATATATATATATATATGTCATAACAAGTCATATACAATACCAGTCGATATATATATACATATGTAAGTCCACAAAACAATGGGGTTTTTAAAAAACTACAAGTCTTCATCCTCCACTTCATCCTCTTCCTCATCCCAATTGGAGCCTTCAGCCGAGTACACCAGGGACTCTGGTTCTGACAAGTTTGGTTCTACATCCACTACCGAACCTCCTGGAAGATCTGTTGTGCCTTTCCCAAAGGCTACCTCCAATACATAAAAAGGAACTTCGAACTCCGGTATGGGCCTTTCTCTCTGGCCATTCCTTTCCTGGTGATACCATGATTTGTATTGATGGGGCACCTTTTTGGGTAAACCCGCATCGATCCAGACCACGGTTTTCACCAACTCATACACCCACCCCCTTGGGTCTCCATGAAGCTGGATGAAGCACTTCTGTTCCATCACCTTCTTAGGCTGACCAAAATGATCAGGAGGAGCTGCCATCTAAAGACCTAAAAATGTTATCTCACGACGGGGTGAAACAACGTCTCAATGAATTCAACCCCCTAAGCCCTGACTAGGAAGAAGATACGCCCTAAGGGCTGCCTAAGCACAAACATGGGATAGAGGACTTACCCGGGCCTCCACTTCTTCTTGCAAGTTTGTTTAATTCATGACTCAATCAATCATTTCAATTCATCAAATCATATCCATCCATCGATCAATCGACTCAATCGACTCAATCGATTATATGTCATCACGACCTTCCCTTGGTCGGCCCAATCAATACTATCTAATAAGTCCGATCATATCAAGACTGCTCACTCTAAGCTGATAATAGATAGTATAACTTGCACTAAGCTGATAAATAATATACTGCTCTCGCTAAGCTGATATATCAAGCCCGCAGGCGGATATAGTATACTAATAATGCTCACTCTAAGCTGATAAAGTATACTGCTCGCGCTAAGCTGACATATCAAAGCCCGTAGGTTGATATAGTATACTACAAATGCTCACTCTAAGCTAAAATGGTATACTGCTCGCGCTAAGCTGACATACTGTTTGGCCCATTGCCATTCAGTATGTCAGTTGTGAGACCCATTGCCATTCGGTTTTGTTCGAGGTCGAGACAGGCTGGACTAGTGGTTGGCTGAGAGAGCAAGGAACAACGGCGGACAGGCAAAGCTTCAACGAACCAGACGGGCGGCTCCGAGGGTTCGATGGCGGTCGGAGGCTGCTGAACGGGCTTCGGCTGAGCCTCACGTGGCCTGAGGGACACCTTACTAGATGGCACGACGAACGGGAACGGCGAGGACATGCGACTCACGGTTGAGAGCGCGACGGGCAGCGACACGGCTACTTGCACGGTCTCCGACGGGTCTGCTGGCTTGCTGGTAAGCTTTTCTGGGTTGCTCAAGCTTCGAACAGTAAAGGGGGAAGGAGGGGGTCGTTGGAGAGAGGAAGCGGAAAAAGAAGGGACCGGTTGGATTGTGGGGGGGGGACCACCTTAGTCTCTCTCTTATCTCTTTGTCCCCCTTGGAAGGCCCCACCACAGCCCAGCTGGATTCCTCTGCAATTTCCAACCACAAAATCCCTTCTAGAAGCCCTTGAAGTGGTCCAATTGTTGGGTCCATGGGGCCATACGAATTTTGGCTTAATTTCCCTCAATTTGAATTCAATTTCTTCTTGAATTAATCCAATTTTGCTCTAAAAAATTCCACCAACATACTCACGATCAAATTGGTATTTTTCATTGTCAATTAAATCCACTCACATCCCAATTTCGCGATAAAAATGGTCATCTCAATTTTTGGACAAAAACGACCCTACCTCGACTTTTTCCCAAAAAAATCTCGGTTTGTAGAAAAATCTTCGGAAGGTGAGTCAACGTTCCTAAAATGAATTGTGACATGACAGAACTTTCAATTTCTGAAATCGAATTCAAATTCGAGGTTAATTTCGATTTGGCGCGATTTTAGGGTGACATAGGTGACCCGGTAGCTTTCAGAAACTTTTGGTGTAAATGACCCGTGGCCGATTTAATTTGAGACACAATGAACCCTTTTGATACATTGGCGACTCTCGTTGATCGTGAAAATCTCGAGATTTCAAATACAGACTTAAGGTACCAAAACAAAAAAAAAAAAATCAGTCTAGTGCTGATCAACGAGAATTTTGCAATTTAGTGGAATCACTCACGTTTAGCCACATATTTCTGTCGAACTGACCTATCTTTGATCTCTAGTTGATCTTACTATGCCATAATGATCTCTATAGATGAACGCGGTTGAGTGGTCGATTCCTAGTCGAATTCTTAAGTCTCGCATTAAAATCCCTTAATAGCTTCCCTAGATCGTCTAGTTTTCTCATGAGTGATCAGCTCTTAGAATAACACTATAGGCATGTCGATGAAAAGCCCGATTTATTCAATTTAAAGCGGAATGAAAATCTAGGATGTCACACAGCTCATGAGATCTCAACTGACGGGACGTGTAAGCAACAACTCTACCATATTGCATCAGCACACAACCTAGTCTTCTAAACGACGCATCACTATAGATCTCATATTCTCTAGGACTAGATAGAATGGTTAGCACAGGTGCGGTAGTCAGCTTCTGCTTAAGCTCTTGGAAACGCTCGCACTTGTCTATCTAGACGAACTTTTCTTCTTTCTTCAGGAATCGAATCAACGGTGACACTAATGCTGAAAATCTTTCCACGAACTTTTTGTAGTGATCTGTCCAACCCAAACGGCTTCTGATCTCTAATATTGTTGTCGGTCTGTGTCCACTGATAACTGCCTCAATCTTAGTCGGGTCCACGAAGATTCCTTCGCCTAAGATCACGTGACCTATGAACACTACACAAGTCAATCCAAAACTCACACTTACTTAACTTAGTACACTATCCATGCATTCTCAGGGTCTGAGGTACCATTCTCAGATGTCTTTCATTCTTCCCAGCACTTCTCGAATACGCTAGAATATCATTGATAGACACGATCACGAACTGATCTAGTTATTCTTTGAGCTCTCGGTTTGTCAAATCCATGGCAACAACCGGAGCGTTCGTCAAACCAAATGACCTTACAGTACTCTCGTAATAATTGACTCGAGTATCAAACATTACCTTCAATATGACCTATTTTCTAATCCTTAGCTAATGGTACCCTATCCCCAAGTCGATCTTTGAAAGTATCGACACTCTTTGTAACTGGTCACATAATTCGTCAATTTTCAATAATTAACATTTGTTCTTGATCGTCACCTGATTGAGTTGACGATAGTCGATGCATAATTGCAATGAACCATCTTTCCTTTTCACAAATGAAATTGGTGCTCTCCAAAGTGATGCACTGGTTTGTATGAATCCCTTATTCAACAATTCTTGCATTTGCACCATTAGTTCTTTCAACTCAAACAACGACATTTGGTAAGAAGCCTTAGAGAGTGACACTATCCTGGGTGCTAACTCGATTGTGAATTCTATCTTTTTCTCTAACGGCAGGCCTGACAATTCCTGTAAAAATACCTCCAGAAATCCTTGAACTACTGCGATGTCCTCAAGCTTTGGCTTCTCCATTGTCTTATCTATGACAATCGCCAAGTAACGTTAACAACCCCCATCTAACAAACGGGTTGCCTTCAAGCGACGAGATTTAGGAAACCGAGGGTCCTTCTCGACTCCCAATAAACTCGACACTTCCACATGCTAACGGATTAAGCTGGATTACTCCACGACAATAATTCATCACCACAAGATGCTCCATGAGCCCACTCTATTCATATATGACGTCAAAGTTACACATCAGCCAACTAGTTAAGTACAACTATAGCTAGTGATTCTCCTTTCTTCAACTTTATTTCAACAAATTGAAGTTCCCCGAACTTAACCAAAACTTTGCTGCACTACTCTAAAAAAAATCTCCCCAAAGCATTCTTCCTCTAATCGGTGCAAGTCGGTTCCATTCCTGTTCCTTTCGCCATCCTAATGGCGTTCTATCTGTGGTAACAGTGTCTGTGCTCCCTTGGACTCACACTAACAGTGCCTCACCTGATGGCCGTACTGGCCACAATCAAAGTGCACTCCAGTTATACCGAGACACTGATTTGATCCATGCTTCCTTCTACCAACTCGGCACATAACCGGTGAGTCTTTTGTCTCCCATTGGTGACAACATGCACACTTTCTTGCACCGGAGACCTGTTCCAAATACCCCATGGTGTGTTTTACAGTGCATTCCCTCATTTCTGTCCCATCGGCCTTCTGGGACAGTTTTTGCCTAGGTGACCCTGTTGGCCACAATCAAAACAACCACCTGTCCAGAAATGGCACAAGGCCGATCCATGTCGCCTTTCGTAGAAGCAACACACGACCTTCTGACTTGATGCTAACTTGTCTATCCCACTCTTCCTATTGGGCGGAATAGAATACCTTTCTCCAGTCATAGGCTCCTTACCAAACCGATTTCCATCTCTACTGGAATCGAATCTTGATCTAGATGCAGTAGCTTGCTTGCCGATCCCAATTCCCTATTAAACCTCAGCAGGCACGATAACAACAGCGGTGACGGCATTAGTGGCAGTAGTGATAGCAGCAACAACGGCGACTTAGTCCTGAGCTTGCTGACTCAACAAGTTCCCAAAGGTCACTAGCACCAAACGATCCCATTGAACCTAGGATCACTCGGTGCTGCTACACTAGTACCAACCTGTGGTGGTACTCTTACACTCGCACTAGCCTGTGCCTACGTTTTACCACAACCACCTCGGGCACTAATCTGTGTCGGCGTTCTACCCCGAGTAACAGGTCCAATGGTTCTCTTTCTAGGAATACTCTACTCCTGATCACTCATACTACAGGATCTTCATAGAAACCTGTTTTCTAATTCCAATACCATATTAGAATTTGAGTGACCCACATAAAGAAGCTACCAATCAGCTTCATAGACATGCACCGGCATGAAATAAAGGTCATTCCTACTATCCCAAGAACCTATCACACCTTATCACTCCAATTATCGACCTGCTCTGATACCACTAAACGGGGATGTTATGCCCCGATCCTCCGAGCGTGTGCCCATCCCTCCTTGGTCGATTAACTAGTGACGCCCTAGGACGCGTCGCCGACCCGTTCATTTTAGTACGCATGCGGAAGCGAATAAATAATCCCCAGACAACATACAAGATGGGATAGAAAAGTAGGGCTGCGATTTTTCTCGAAACCCATACCTTCATATATATCAGACTAATTCATATACATTACTAGTCGATATTTACAAGGTCTACAAAAAGGTTGACTCTCCAAAACAAGTAGTCCTATGACCATCTAGTCCGACTCGTTCGCTGATTTGGGAGAGTCCACAGGGTCAGGACAAGACGGCAGGTTCTCCACTACGCCATCAGGAGGGTTAGCTGGATCCTCGTCTAGCACTGCATCAATTACCGCAACGGGTATATCAAAAGTCCTAAGGGGACCTAGCCTAACATCGTAGGGAGTGGTGCTAAACCATGCTCTAAATCGATTAGGTATCTCCTGATGTGGAATCTCTTCGACCTAGATAATGGTTACAACTAGCTCGTAAATCCAAGAACGTCCGGGATTGGGGAAAAAAGAGACCTGCTCAGTAACCCTCATGGGATGACCATGATGCCTAGGGGGAATCGCCATCTACAAACCTGAAAATGTTATCCCACAACGGGGTGAGACGATGTCTCAACAAGTTCAACCCCTTAAGCCTTGACTAGGAAGAAAATACGCCCCAAGGGCTGCCTAAGCACAAACACGAGACAGATGACTTACATTGGCCTCAGTCCCTTCCTACAAGTCAATACAATTCATAATCATTCAATCAATTCAACCATCAATCAGTCGATTCATTCGACTCCATGTCAACAAGACCATTTCTCGGTCAATTCATTCAATACTATCTATCATGTTCGATCTTATCACGGACTGCTCACTCTAAGCTAGAGATAGATAGAATAGCTTGTCCAAAGCTAATAAGAGAGTATACTGCTCATGTTAAGCTGACATGTCAAGGCCTGTAGGCTAATATAGTATACTTCTTGATGCTCACCAAAGCTGTGCAGTACTTAATTGCTCATCAAAGCTGTGCAGTACTTAATTGCTCACCAAAGCTGTGTGGTACTTAATTGCTCACCAAAGCTATGCGGTACTTAATTACTCACCAAAGATGTGCGACACTTAATTGCTTACCAAAGTTGTGTGATACTTAAGATCTAATGCTCACCAAAGCTATGCGATACTTAAGGTATAATGCTCACTCTAAACTGATGTATCAAGCCCACAGGCTAATATAGTATACCATTCTAATCAATCAACAAATTCACTACTTTTATCATACTTGATAAAAATAGTCGTGTGTGGGTACACGGTCAGCCATAGCCAAAATACAACATTTTCCTTTGTAAAAATCTCACCATTTATGTAGTCCATAAAAACATTTTTGGCGTTGTAAATCGACGGCTGGTGATTTTCTAATTAATTATTGAAAATAATAAACTTTGGAATAATTACCCAAAATTACAAATTACACTAAAATTCCACAAATTAACAGTCAATTAAATAAACAGATCACACCATTGAAATCAGCATAAAATTCCGGTCACCGACTATCCCCGTCTAATTTTCGAAAAATAATTAATTAATTAAATAATTACGGAAATTATTTAATAATTACCAAAAATGCTCACTTAGGCTCGTAAAGCCTAATTAAATGTCGATTCGAGTTCGGAAAATTTCCGAACCTATCTAAATAGATACTAGAGCTTATCTAGTTGCTAATTACACTAATCTAACCACCTAACATGCATTAACGACTAATTAATTTACTAATCCGTTCTAACTAACCACCTAATCCTAGCTTAACCTAAACTAATCAACCCTTAAGCATCATTAACTTACTAAGCAAGAATTAGTGAGTTAAACTCACTTGATTTGATATCCGCTCGGACCAAAACGACGGGGACGCGACGAGGATCGACTAACTCCAAAGCGAGACCACTAAGTGGGGCTAGAACGGGCCTAAAAATGGCCTCGCAAAGCTCACAATTGAGCTGAATAGGCTGATTTGGTTCTACCCTATACTGGTTCGGGGTTGATGGTTGGACCCGAGGCTGCGGTTAGGCTGAGACGCGAAGCTAGCGGCTGAAACTCGGAGAGATGCTAGCTGTTAAGCTCGTGGATGCCGGATGGTTGAACTGGGCTGAACAACCAACTGAGTGGGGCTGGAATCGTGGGCCGTTTCGGACACGAAGCTACGGGATCAACGCCAAGGCTTCGACGGGCGGCTGATTCGGTGGGGTACATAGATGCACTGCTGGCAAGGACACGTGAGGGGAAGTAGAATCAAAGAAGTTTGGTGGGGGCAACACATTTGCAGGTCAAATAAAACTGAAAGAAAAACAGAAGAAGAAAGGGGAGCCGTCGAAGCTGGCGGGGCCACAGAGAGAGAATGCGGAGGCTGGTGTCTTCGACCGAAGAAGAGGATAAAGGAGAAAAAGCAAAAAGGTAGAGGGGTCGAGGGCAGCTGGCAAAATAGAAAGGATAAGGGAGGATTTAAAATCAAAGAGAAAAATAAGAGAAAAGAAAGGATAGAAAGTGGTCGGCTGAAATAGGGACATGCGAGAGGGAGAGAGAGAGAGAGAGAGAGGGTGTTGTCAGCAGGGAGGAAGAAACATGCGAAAAGAAGAGAAGAAAAGAGAGACGTGCGGAAATGAGAGACTGAAAGAGGAGGGGGGAAAATAAAAATCAAACATCTTATTTTTATCCATTCTTGATCTCACAAATTTCCATGTAAAATGCTTGGTCCACACTTGCTTTTCTGCACCACAATTCTCCCAAAATAACAAGTCTTGAGTAGCAAAAATGGCCATTTCCTTCCATTCCAAATTTTATTTCTTTTTTCCCAAAATCCGATTTCTTAACAAATCTTTCTGATTGACGTCCAAATTTTGTCGAAGAAAAAAAGCCCACACAAATTTCTTATATCAAGTAGCTCACCCCGAAGGCCAAAATCTCCTCAAATTGACCAATCCGAATTTCCGTTCGTTTTTTCGAATCGTCCGAATCAATTTTCAGTAAAAATCCCAAACTCGCCGAAAATTCTTCCAAAGATGAGTCAACGTTTCTAAAATGACTCGTGACATAACAAAACTTTCAATTTCTGAAATCGGGTTCAAATTCATGGTTAATTTCAATCCGGCGCAATTTTAGTGTGACCTAGCCTACCGGGTAGCTTTTAGAAATGTTTGGTGCAATTGACCCGTGGTCGATTTTCTTCAAGCCACACATACCTCTTCAACACATTGGCAACTCTCAATGGTCATGAAAATCTCGAGGTTTCAAATACGGGCACAAGGTACCCAACATAACAGAAAATCGGTCTAGTGCAAATCAACGATAATTTTGCAATCAGGTGGAATCACCCACACTTTGATCACACATCTCAGTCGAATCGACCTATCTCCGGTCTCTAATCATTTTTTAACTATGTCGTAATAACCCTTGTAGACTAGCACAGTTGAGTAGTCGATTCCTGGTCGAATTCTCAAGTCCATTGCATTAGAATCCCTTAATGGCTTCACCTGATAGGTCAGTTATCTCTTAAGTGGCCAACTCAGAGAAAAGCACTATAGTCACGTTGATGAAAGGCCCAACTTATCCAATCGAAATCAGAACCTAAAATTTAGGATGTCACACATGGCAATAAGCTTATATGGTAATGTTCTATTCCAATCTCAACATCAAAGAGCAAGCATGATTTCAATTATCTAAAGACTTGCAAAAATCTACTAAAAATCTCACATACAAAACATGTGATGAGGAATATTCTTCTTTAAAGGTCCAAGACCTAGATGAAATCACGTGAGTCATAGAAAAAATGGAAAAACAGACATGCATGTCTAAGTTATACGTTACTACAGCACCTTTTCATATTAACTCATGCAATTGACATACTAAACAACATCAACACTTTGCAAATCATGCATCATTTGAACACATACAGCATGTATTTCATCTTTCATGAAAGATTTAAGACCAAATAAACTCATTTGTGGACTTAATTTCATCAAATCACAATTCGGAATGGTGCAAGGTAGACCTTCCTATGTTAAAATCTAGGCAATTTTGACCTAGTTAAACACATCCAAAAATTATGAAAAAAAAAATTAAGAGACATTCTACGCACAATTAAAGCAACTTTCATGAAGTAAAGTTTCTCCAAAAATTAATACAGAGATCGGTACAAAAATGACGAAAATCAAAAATCAACACAGAGTAGACCAACCTAGGCTCAGATATGAATGGTTTTGTCCTAGCTAATCATGTCTAAAAATTCCGAAAAATATATATATATATATATATATATATATATAGAACATTCTCAAGACAATAAAAAACAACTTTCATGAAGAAGATTTCCTCTAGAAATCAACACAGAAAATTGCACAAAAATAGAAAAGATAGAAGGCGGAACAGGAACAGTATTGAAAACTAACCTAAACTACTGCAGAATCACTCATCTTTGGAGGTGTATTTCAAATGTCAAATGATGCTCGATCGGGGCATGTGACCTATCAATTCAAAGCTTATGATGTGTATTATCAAATTCTAAAATTACTTAAACTCAAAAAGGTCATTTCAGACCTCATTTTGGCCAAAACATTAAGTCAATTCAAGGATATGAAAATGCAAGTTTAAGGCCAAATCAAGTCAATCATTCAAGTTCATCATTCAAGAACAATTAGTTGTAGCAAATCATCATCTAAATCCTGTAATCCGATATTTAACATAGTATGTTATCCTAAAATTGAACCCCAGCCCCGACTGGTTAATCCAGCCTCACTTCATGGGGTTTGAGATTGAGATCATTACCTTTTATGCGTTTTTGTTGATTTTGATTGCAATCGATCGAAGTTTTGGTGAAAACTTCGATCAAACGTCTAGGCACCAGATCTAAACAGCAAAGGTCAACTTCGAACCGGTCGGATCACCGGCTTGGATCACAAACAAAACCGGTCAAAACTTTGACCAATTCCTCAAGTGCCAAGGAGAAATAAGTCGCTGAGGTTGCTCCGACGTCCGACTTCCTTGATCTCAACCACACCTTGGTTAAGGATGAGCTCAAGACTAGATCGGCTCAGATTTGGTGGCTGTGAAGTTACCGCCAGCCAACGGATTCTCAATAAAAACACAACTAGTCCAAGAATGGATCGATTCGGCGATGGCTCAAGATTTCATCGATCAGAATAACTCCGATCAGTGCAAAAACGATTCACAGTCACCCGAGGAATGTCCAGCAAAGAGAGATGATTGCCGATGAAGATGGATTGTCACCAGTGGGGGTTGAATTGGCGGCGATCCGGTCACCAAAAAAGGAAACCAACCAGACCAAAAGAGAGGGAGAGTAATGAGAGTCTTTTGGCACCAAAATAAAGAGAGGAGAGAGAGAGATCTAGAGAGAATAGATGAATCTTGTGCAAATGAACCCCCAAATATTAAGGGAAAATTGGACTTATATGTGATGACCCTGGGACGTTAGGGTCGTTGCGACGTTCCCTGGTTATTACTATTATTTTTATGCGGAAGCGTATAACGACAACTCAATCATGACTTAAATCGATGCACACGAAAATATAGAACCGGGCACTTTTATTTATATGTTTAAGTCAACTTAGGTCAGTACATTAAGTCTAAAAAGTTCTTTTTTCCGGCTAAACCAAAACACTGTCCCAACCATCTTACTGCTTATTCACACGACCGTCTGCATATCACGTCCTGATCTTGTCCAAAAATGCAGCCTTCGTTCCCCGGGCCCCCTCCTCCTACTCTACTCCGCTATCACCATCGTCGTCACCATTAAGGAGTGGAAGTGGTCCCACCGTACGCCTATTGACCCAGGCATATAGTGCAATAAACCCCATCAGCACAGGGCTTAATGGAAGACCGGCATCCACCGTCAAGATAACAGTGGTACTTATGAATGTAACCTCAGGAAAATCAAGGTTGACTTGCTCCACTTGCTCCACTTGGTCCCACGTGAGATCGGTGGGGACGCCGTAGAGCATCGTGAAGGATGTGGGTTGTAGAGGCATACTTATGTGTCCGAAAAATAGCCCACGAGGGGTGAGTACCACCACTCAGCAAGTAAAAGTCTACTAGACTATACTACATGAACCTATCACCACTCATTCAACACAATTAAAAAATAAAGTACACAAACTGAAATCATTCAACTTGCATCGGTTCTAAAAGAATTTCATAGAAATGGTATATCGGAAAGCAATGGAAATTTGGAACTTCAATTAGTCCAAATTTGACTACCACCATCTTCCGGAGGAAACTGTATATCACCTTCCAAGCATCTCGCACTTCAACTAGCATCACGAGGATCTCTGGGGCCTTTATCACGTTCCCTAGGCATCTGAAGGGCACCATATTACACCCCTAGGGCATCCCGACACCCGGGGCATTGTCGTCAATGTGGACCGACGGCATTCATCAAATTAATATCATGGTGCAACAATTCAATAGTTTAATTCTAAAATATTTTTCAAGCTGCTAATGCAAGGGAGATAATTCAATTCCGAAACCCAGCATTATAGTATAAAACAAAGTGTAATTAAAATCTGGAAGATATGCTACACACACCCCCCCTCGGCAGAAACTTTTCATAAAATCACGTCGTAAACATGACCCGCATCAATCATAATCAAAATCACGGTTTCACCCCCGAAATTTGTATTGTTCTACCCGAGATACCCTCGAAATTCACAAGCCAATGCTTCAATAACATTTTCAAGTTCCAAAAGTTCAGAATTTCCATATAAAACAATTCGTATAATAAGCCCTAAAGGTTCTGCAATACCAAAATCAGTGAAACTCATGGGTCCACAAACCAAATCTGACCATGATTAAAAAAAAAAATCACGTATTTCACTCCTGTTTAGTAGGTCACTCCCAATTGGAGAGGCCAACGTAATTATGTATATCTGTAGTGGAATATATATAGTAGTGAGTGTGTAAAAGTAAAAAGAAAAAAAAAAGAGAAAAAGAAAAAAGAAAAAGAAGATAGCAAAAGAGGTTGGGAGATATATCAACGTGATATTCCACATCCAGAAAATCAAGGGAGATTGGAAAAAAATGATATTCTCATATCTACAAAATCACGAGAGATTAGGGAATATATCTACGTGATTTTTTTATATCGTACAATTCCATTTGGGATTGCATTTGCTCCTATAAATAGGGGTCCTCCTCAATGGAGAAGATGTGACACACAGAGCAAGAATATCATAGCAGCGTAGCGGAAGAAACAATTTTCTTCTTCCAAGAAAGAAAGTTATCTTTGAGAGTTATCCAATTTGTGAGAGGTTCAGATCCACAAATTGAAGACAATGAGAGATCCACCTTTGGGTGAAGTTGTATCCCATTATTTATCATAGTGGAAGTTTGAAGTGGACTACGGTCCCGTGGTTTTTCCCTTCATCTTGGAGGGTTTTCCACGTTAAAAGTTCTGGTGTTATTTACTATTCATCTTTACTGCTTTCATTGAATATCCTATTTAATTTTCACAGAAATAGTAGCGGGAAAAATTATCTGGGCATTCACCGCAAATATTATTTTTCTTTTTTCCCAACAAGTGGTATTAGAGCCAGGTTGCTCTATATATATTATTTTTCTGCGCAGAATTAAATGGAGGAAAATTTTGGCAACATGATAAAATTGACTGCATTCAATTATGCAATCTAGAAACCAAAGATGGAGGATCTGCTATACATTAAAGATCTTTGGAGGCCAATTGTGATACCGATGGAGGTGCCAGTACCAACGTTCGAGGAGTCAGATCCTGTAACGGAAGCCAAATTGGCATCGTCTTCTAGTGGCAAACCAACGACAATGTCCGATAGCGAATGGATGGTGCTCAATCGAAAGTGTGCCGCTCAAATCCGACAATGGATTGATAAGAGCATTTTCAAAATTTTGCTAATGAACATGATGCTGGTGTTCTTTGGCAAAAATTAGAGAAGATGTACGCAAGAACAACGGCGCAAAATAAAGCAAATCACATGCGGCGGCTCGTGAATCTGAAATACAAAGACGGGAGCAGTGTCTCGGAACACATGAGCGAGTTCCAAGGTATAGTAGACCAACTCAATTCTATGAAGATGACATTAGATGATGAATTGCAAGCATTACTACTACTTAGCTCTTTGCCAAATAGCTGGGACACACTTGTTGTGTCAGTCAGCAACTCGGCTCCTGACGGCAAGCTTACCATGGACGTGGTAAAAGATAGAATGTTGAATGAAGAATCCCGGCGAAAAGAAAGTGGAGTCAACCCTGCATCGAGGCTCTTGTCATTAATCGACAAGAAAATCAAGAACATAGAGGGAGAAGCAAAAGCCGAAATTTCCGGAATTAGCAACGAGGAAGGTCCCAATCCAACTTCAGACGAGACAAGAAGTGCCATCATTGTGGTAAATTGGGACACTTCATCCGAGAATGCAGAAAGCTAAAGGCGGAAAAATCAAAAAGTCATAACATCAACAAAGCTAACGAGAACCAGACAAATGACACTGCAAATATTGCGGATGAGGTGATCATTATTCAAAGTGATGATTCCATTAATCTTGCATCCCAAGATTCGACATGGGTAGTTGATACCGGTGCATCCTACCATGTCACGGCTCGTCAAGATCTTTTCACATCTTACACCACTGGCGATTTTGGACTCGTAAAGATGGGAAACGAAGGTACATCCAAAATTATTGGTATGGGTAATATTTATTTGGAGACTAATGTTGGATGTAGGCTATTACTCAAAGATGTGAGGCATGTTCTGGACATACGCCTCAATCTTATATCTGCCGGTAAGCTTGATGACGAAGGCTACATCAATTTCTTTAGTGATGGAAAATGGAACCTCACTAAAGGTAATTTGGTGGTAGCCAAAGGAGAAAAGACTAACTCTCTCTATATCGCACAATTCAAGCCGTGTATAGGAGAGGTGAATGTAACTGGAAAAGGAGTCACCACCGAGTTATGGCATAAGCGACTTGGACACATGAGTGAGAAAGGACTTAAGATTCTCACTAGAAAGCAACTTCTACCCGGAATGAAAGGTACACCGTTGAATACTTGTGTTGACTGCATTATGGGAAAACAACATAGAGTAGCATTTCACAATTCCCCACCATCTAGAAAAGCTGAAATTTTAGATTTGATACATACTGATGTATGCACAATGCAAACTAGAACACTTGGAGGTGCACTTTATTTTGTAACATTTATTGATGACCACTCTAGAAAGGTGTGGGCATTTGCCTTGAAAACTAAAGATCAAGTGCAGGAAATCTTCAAGCAATTTCATATGAAGGTTGAAAGAGAAACAGGCAGGCAATTGAAGTGTGTACGCTCAGACAACGGTGGCAAATACCGAGGACCTTTTGAAGATTATTGCAAGAACCTTGGGATCAAACTAGAAAAATCCGTACCAAAAACACCTCAACACAACGGTGTCGCGGAGCGGATAAACAGAACCATATGTGAAAAAATCATATGTATGCTCTCCAACGCAAAGCTGCCAAACCACTTTTGGGGTGAGGCAATGAGGACGGCAGTTGATTTAATCAACCTATCACCTTCAGCTCCACTTAACGGTGATGTACCACAAAGTGTCCGGACTGGTAAGGATATTTCTTATGGCCACTTGAAGGTGTTCGGCTGTAGAGCATTTGTTCACATTCCAAGGGATGAGAGATCAAAGCTTGATGGGAAATCAAAGCAATGTATTTTTTTGGGGTACGCACATGAAGAATTCGGCTACAGACTCTGGGATCCTATTAACAGGAAAATAGTCAGAAGCAGGGACATGGTATTTCTTGAAGATCAGACAATCGAGGACTTCGAGAAGCATGAGAAATCTCCATCACCAGACGAATACCCAGTTGATCTTGGCCCAGACGCTCCTCCTATTAACAAGCAAGCTGAATCTAGGATTGAAGGTAAAAATACTTCAATTGAACTTGAACCTATTGTTGAACAGGTCACATTAGAACCTCAATTGAGGAGATCAACTCGTGAACGACAATCTAGTCGTAGATATTCTCCCAATGAGTACGTGATGCTCACTAATGGGGGAGAACCAGAGAATTACTAAGTAACTTTATTCCACGAGCATAAAGAGGAGTGGTTAAAAGCTATGCAGGAGGAGATGAAATCCTTAGACGAAAATCATACTTATGATTTAGTCAAGTTGCCACAAGGAAGAAAAGCTCTCAAAAACAAGTGGGTGTTCAGACTAAAGACTGAAGAAGGTAACTCACAGCCACGATACAAAGCAAGGTTGGTTGTGAAGGGATTCACTCAAAAGAAAGATATCGACTTCGATGAGATATTTTATCCTATAGTTAAAATGTCCTCTATCCGAGTTATCCTTGGCTTGGCAACAAGCTTGAACCTGGAGGTCGAGCAACTTGACGTGAAGACCGCGTTTTTACATGGAGACCTAAATGAGGAGATCTACATGGATCAGCCGGAAGGTTTCAAAATTAAAGGCAAAGAAAATCTTGTGTGTAGATTGAGGAAGAGTCTTTATGGGCTCAAGCAGGCACCAAGACAGTGGTACAGAAAATTCGATTCCTTCATGGAAGAAAATGGGTTCAGCAAAACCACCGTTAATCACTGCGTTTTCGTCAAGAAATTCACTGATGGTAATTTCCTCATTCTTTTGCTTTACGTTGATGACATGCTAATTGTTGGCTAGGATAAAAGCAAGATCAATAACTTAAAGAAGGAATTGAGCAAGTGCTTTGCGATGAAGGATTTGTGACCCGCAAAACAAATTCTTGGGATGGAAATCTTGCGAGACAGGCAGAATCGCAAACTCTGGTTATCTCAAGAACGGTATGTTAATAAAGTTCTTGAAAGATTTAACATGAATAACTCCAAAGCAGTTTGTTCTCCACTTGCAAATCATTTCAAACTCAGTTTAGAGCAATGCCCAAAAAGTGAGACAGAAAAGAAGGAAATGGAAAAAGTCCCTTATGCATCGGCGGTTGGCAGTCTAATGTATGCGATGGTATGTACGAGGCCTGATATCGCCTATGCAGTTGGAGTGGTAAGCAGATTTCTTTCCAATCCTGGTAAGGAACATTGGGCAGCAGTCAAATGGATATTCAAGTATCTTCGAGGTACTTCTAATAACTGCATATGCTTTGGTGATGGTTGTTGACACCTAAATTTTGCCCAATCATTTAGTAATTAGTTGCATAAAAAATAATTAAAAAAAAAAGAAAAAGTAAAAGTAAAATTGCATTTCATGAAGTCGCATTTTTTTTGCATCGGTACTAAAAGGGCAACAAGACGCAGCGGCTCGTGGTCGATAATATTCACAAAAGGACAGTTTCTCTCTTCGTTGGTCTGAACACACATAAGAAAAAATGAGGAAAGAAGAAGTTTTTGCACGTCCGTTATCTCTCCCTCATTAATGCATGCGCATGCACACACAAATTCGGCGGACGTGAGGACTTAAGAGGAACCCTCAAAGAAGCAAAATGATCCCATGATATATTATATAATATGCTCTCTCTCAAGTGTGGGTTGTCAGGAGAAGCAGCGAGAAATTTGCTGAAGGAGAAAGCAAGTAATAAGCAAAGAAAAGTCAAAAGTTGCGGCAATCCTATGGAATAGGGGGAACAAGTAGCCGCATAAGAAGCTTCAAGCACGAAGAAGAAAGAAGAAAGAAGTCCCTGCACGTCCATTGTCTCTCCCTCATTAATGCATGCACATGCACGCACGAAATAGGAGACGTGAAAATTCTACAATTTGCCTGCAAGAAGATGGAAGTAACATTTTTATAATATTATCCTTGCTGAAAAAAGCATATCGGTGGCCACCATATTTGAAAAAGAAAGAAACGAACTTGAACAAGCAAAGAAAAATTGCGGCTACCTCTTATTCACCTGTTCACACTACAGTCGATTGTTGCCTATAAATAAGCAAGGATCCTCGGCTAAAGGAAAGGGGGGGAGGTTTTGTGAGAATTATTAAAAAAAGAGAGAACCCGTAGAGAGACACACGGGTTGAGAGAAAGGAGGAAATATGGAGTCGGGGGGATTAAAAAGGAAAAAAAAAAAAGCATAAAGAGAGACTGCAGAGAATGAGACATGAGAGAAATAGAGAAAGGAAGTGACCGAACAGCAAAAGAATAAAATAAAATAAAACGAAAGACCCCTATTGTTCATCTTCCTCGGGAATTCGTCGCTGTTGCTGGTCGCCTGGCGCTGCAGCCGCCCACCCGCCGCCTTCCTCCTTCCGGCGAGCTCCGAGCCCACCGCCGCACCTCTGCCCTACGCGCCACCGTCTCCGTCGCAGCATCTCCTTCCAGCGAGCCCCGAGCACGCCACCATCTCCGCCCGAGCGCCGACGCCGCAGCAGATCCGAACCGGTTGCCGAACCACCGTCTCCGTCGCTGCACCTCTGACCGGCGCCAGCATCTCCTTCCAGCGATCCCTGAGCACGCCACCATCTCCGCCCGAGCGCCGACGCCGCAGCAAATCCGAGCCGGTTGCCCAACCACCAGCCCCTGCCGCGTCCCGACGGCTTCCTCCTGTGTGCTCGCCGCTGTCCCTGCTCTGTCTGCAATCAATCCGAATACCCACAAGGACCCCCGCGACCCACGAGAGCCACTCCGCCCGCGCCTGCAACTCCTGTCGTCGCCGCACTTCCACCTCGACGCTTGCACCCGCAGCTGCGCCTCTGCTCGCCCGTCACAGCTTCTGCCGCCGCTACTGCCCGTGTCCCGCACCAGCAACGCCGCCCACCTGCATTGCCCTGACGTCAAGTTCCAGCCCTACAAGCCGTCCTCGGAGTCCCGGCGCCCTGTTGCACCCACAATGTTCCCTTGAGTCCAAGTCGTCATCCCCGTCATGCTTCGGGCCCAAGCCGCGCCTAGCTGCTCCATCCCAGCACGTGCCAGAGACAAGGAGTTGTGCCGAGTCCACCAGCTCTCCCTCCTGAGTTGCTGCGCCTAAGCTACCCCCACAAAGCCCGCGACGACCGTAGCAAATCGAGGCCAGCAGCTTGCATCATCGCCGCTCAACGCCACTCCGCCTCACTAGCGAAGCTCGCTTCGTCGATCTCGCTCACCACCACGCGTCCGCCCGTGCCGGACGCCACGTCTCTGCCTGTCCACCCTCACCGGAGTTCCGACGCCGGCAACCCTCCGCCTGACGCCTCCCACCAACGTTGCTGCAAGTCCCCTCCTTTAGGTAGTTTAGTTTTAGTATTTTTTTTATTCCTTTCTTTTGTTTATTTTATGTTATTTTATTGTGTTTTAAAACTAGAATATAGTTTGTCAATATTTTGTGAATTTAGCATGCATTATCCGTAGGGATTTTGTCCGAAATTAATATAATTATTAATTTGATCCGAGAGACATTGGGTCATTTTTTTAATTATATTAATTTTTGTGTTTTTTTTGTGGAATTTCAATTGTTAAATCACGATAATTATTTAATTTGGTCCGTAAGACTTCGGATCAGATTTGTAATTATTTTAATCTCTTTGTCGTGAGAATTAGGGTTAGAATAATCGTAATTTAACCTGTGAGACAACAGGTTATTTTTCCGACTAATTTAATCCTTCCTTGGTTGATTTTGTTGATAGTTTAGATTTAATACTTATTTAATAATTACTTGTCTTTAAAAAAAAACTAAAAAATCAAAAATCAAAATCTTGCATGAGCATATAGGACATGTAGGTTTAGTACTTTTTTTAATTACATTTTTAGAATTACATTTTTAGATATCTTTTAAAATATATTAGGGTCATTCTTAAACAACCTTTCTCTTATAGAGTCTTACATAAAATTGGCATGTTTTTATATTCTCATTTAAAAAAAAAATAGTTTTCTAAGACATAATAGGGTTTAAGTCAAAATTAAGCCCAAAAATGAATTAGAAAATTATTTTTTAGATAACTTAATTAGAGTTTTTATTAATCTTGAATTTCAATAAAAAAAAATACAAAAATACTAGGTGCATATTAACTAGTTTGCATAATAGGATTATTCAATTAGAATATGTTCATTAGTAAATTAGGTCATGAGGTGCATGTTAACTAGATTGCATATTAGGCCCATTTAATTTGAATTTGCATATTAGTAAAATTAGGTCATTTAGCTAAAAAAAAAATGCATTTTTTTAACTCTTAAGAAAACCCAAAAAAAATGCTTGCTTTGTGTGATGCAATTTATTTATTTTCTTATTTGAATATTCAATAATGGTTGAGCACTCGTGTGATCACCTTTTGCATAGTAGAAGTCCAGGTTAAAATAAATCCAAGCTGCCTGCAAAAACATTTTAAAAAAAATAAAAATAAAATAAAATAAGAAATGGTACCGAAAGGGCATTAGAAAATTCTAGTGTAACCAAGTCCCCGTACCCTTAGTCTCTGGTTCGTAGAAGTAAAATAAATCTCCCTTTATTTTACTTAGGTGTCTAATCGACCTACCATAAACTGATTAGTGGCGACTCCTAGATAATGTTTTGCATGTTTAAAAAAAAAAATAGACTTAAGTGGCGATTTGGTATGGGCTTAGGAGAGCCCGAGCTAAGCCATTAAGCTTAGTAGTCCATTAACCTAGTTTTAGGTGGTTAAACCCGAAAAATTAGGTCACGACAGCTTGGCGACTCCACTGGGGACTTGTGTTAAAACACTTAGTGGACTTAGGCCAATTTTTCTTTTCTTTTGAAAAATATTTTTGTTTGGCAGCAAGGATCCCAGGTACGTCCCTAACATTTTTAAGGTGTTAAATGTTTTTGGAGATGGGAGGTATAAGGGGAGTAGTCTTTGCTAACCTTTGTCTTGCAGGTTGGAGTGTGGGATGAATGATTTATTTTTCCAATTAGAAGTGTTGTTTGCATTTAAATTGTTGTGCATGCTTTATTGCTTTAGCACCACACTATTTGCACACACAACCTGCGGTCGAACCTGGGCTGCGATAGGATTTCTAAGATGGTGTTGAGAAGTATTCTTCCTCCAAAGCGAGACTGCTATGTAGAGGTTGACCTTCTCTTCCCCGAAAGTTTTTCATGGTGTCGAAATGTGTTTTGTCCATATCCGCGAGACTGCGTGACTATTGGACATTCCATTTGACTGAGCCCGGAGTTAAGGGAACCTGACGTTAATGCGAGACTGCAACGGTCAGATCACCCTCTTAGCTCCACTTTGTTAAGCCTTTTAGATAGAAATCGAGCCTCACGTCCCATGCGATGTGTCTATGTGATTGTCATCTTTCCGGTGAAAGTAAGTGGTCTAAATTTTTGCAATTTACTTATTTTATTGTAATTTTTTTCGGCCCATGACAATAGGTTTCGTCGTCAGTTTTGTTTTATATGCAATGGGGAAAACCGACGTACAATTCATTTCCACTCCCAAAAAAGAGCTCAAGATGTGGTTGGACCAGCTAGATCAAGATGGCATGAGATATGTGAAAGCTAGGATCCCCCGACTTCTCCCACTGTTAGAGGTCAACGTCCACTCTGGTGTAATACAAGCACTCCCTCACTTCGGTGTCCACAAACTTCCACCTTCATATTTGGTGAGTTCGAGCTGACTCCAACGCTTGAAGAATATAGTGTTGCCATTGGAATGCCCCTGGAAAAGGAACTTGTTAGACCGCCTATCGGTATAGATTCTATTTCTGAATTATCACAGTTTTTAGAAATCGAAACCGAAAGAGTAAGGAAGGTTGTCAAAGCCAATTGTTTTGCATGCCCATTTTCATTTTTGAAAGAGTGTTTTGCAAGTCAATCAATGATTTCAAAAGCTAGGATCTTCATATTAGCATTTTTCGGACTAATCATTTTTCCTTATCGAAGAAATGCTATTAATCCTTCAATTTCCGGGGTGGTTAATCGTGTTTGCAACGGGTTAAATTATGTTAATATGGTTTTAGCCGAAACATTCTTGTCATTGAACTGTTTCAAGCAAAATGAAGAAAAGACCATGCACGCCCTCCCTGAACTTTTGCAAATATGGTTTTTCTCGCACATAAAAGGTTTTGGGCACCTTATGAAACAATTTAAAATTGATGATTTAAGGCACCCTATACAAAAATCCTAGGCCCAAGGCATTCCTATGGTATATTAAATGGCTTCATGTTGAGGAGGCTCGTTTCTCTCACAAGTATGATGAGCCAATCCCGTTGCTGGGCCTTTCTGGTGCTACCTCCTACTACCCATATAGGGTGGCTCGTCGATCTGAGCTCTTCAAGAAGTTCCTCCGCCCCTCAAGACGGAATTGTTCCAAGTTCGTTTTGTTCGTACAGACTATGACTACTTCAACGAGATCCAGATGATCATTGCTGCATGGAATGAATGCCATCTAGAAAAGATTCTGGTGCCCAAGAGACTGGAAGGCAAGGAGGAGATCCACCATGCGTCGACATTCTACGTCCAACAACACCGGATTCCTGCTGCATTACGTCCGGAGGTCCCTGATGTGACCGAAAAGCCTACTCAACGAGCACAAATTGAGCATCTTAAGCGGAAAGTGGAAATGCTTGAAGCTGAAAATAAAAAGCTTCGCAAGACGTTGGGATCCCGAAAGCATATAAAATGAAATGTTTTGAATTTTTATGTTTAGGGATCTTGATTTCAATTTTCAATTCAATGCTTTCAATTTTTAGTTCAATGTTTAGGGAGTTGAATTTCAATTCTTAGTTCATTGTTAAGAAGTTTGACTTTATATTTCAAGTGAATTTTGAATAAAATCAGGCGTTTAGACCATTGTCATGGGCTATTTTCCTATCTTGTCATTGGTTCTTACATTACCCCTTTTTCTTCTAGGTGATAACGGATCCGCCACGTTCGCCTATTATTACACGATCAAGAGCTAAAATGGCTGACCAAACCGAGATGCGTGATCGTATTACTAGTGTGGAGGATCAGCTCAAACAGTTGCTTACATATATGCAACTTATGACTGCCCAAATCGAATCCCTCCGGGTGAATCCCGTTTCTGCACCTGCTCTACCCGAGTTAATAATCCCAAAACAGGCAAGGAAGGTCCGATGGTTGATGATGACATGCCTGAATTGGAGGATGACATACTTCCAATCACCGCCGAGAAAGCCAAGTCTGACGGCACTCCTAAGACGGAGCAAGGTGAACGCCTTGCGAAACTTGAAGAGAAAGTGAAACAATTGAAAGGATCGCAGAACTCACTCCCAATTGACTTGTCCGTTTATGAGAAAGTTAAGACGCCAAACAAGTTTAAAATGCCGGAGTTCGAGAAGTATGATGGTACTTCTTGCCCGAAAGCTCACCTACAGATGTACCATGTAAGGATGGCTCAACATGTCAAAAATGAGCCCCTTATGATCCAATCATTCCAAATGAGTTTGGTCGGGCCTGCACGAAACTGGTATATTATGAAAAACATAAACCTCCTCGACACTTGGAATGAGGTGGCCGATGCATTTCTCAAGCAGTACAAGTTCAATATGGACATTGCACCTTCACGAGAGGATCTCGAACGAATGGAGAAAAAAAGGAATGAGTCGTTTAAAGAATATGCCATAAGGTGGCGAAATCTGGCCGCCCAAATCACTCCTGAACCCACGGACAAAGAACTGATGAAGTTGTTCGTCAAAACCCTCCCATTCGAGTTTCGTAATCGGATGGCCAGCACGTATGTTGAGAACTTCAATCAACTCATCCCGGTGGGTGAACAAATTGAGACGGGCTGAGAGATGGATGGTTTAATGAACCAACCCCTGCGCAGCAAAAGATTTATTGCAAAGAAAGACAAAGAACCGGCCACAGAAGTTAACGTTGCATATGCGCAACCAGCCCCTAGTAAGCCTTCGATTGTTCATGTTCCCGGGAATCAGCAAGATGGAGGTCGAGTGCATGCACCGCGGCAATTCACCAAAAGGCAGTTCTCTCCTCTTCCTGGTCCTTTATCTCAGGTCCTACCGATACTCCAAAAGAAGGGACTGATCTCCCACGAACCAAAGCGACCTAATGCGAAAAAATTCTCCAATTATGATCCCTCCAAAAAATGTGAGTATCATATGGGAGAGGTGGGCCATTCGACTGATGAATGTATGACTTTGAAGCACAAGATCCAAAATTTATTAGATACTAAGGAATTTTCTTTCCGGACTACCCAACCAAATGTCAAAAAGAATCCGTTGCCGGAACATGAGGGAAACGTGAATGCAATCTTTGAGTTCAATGCTGGCAAAAAGATGAACTTGAAGATGTCTGTCAAAGATATCTATAGCGGATTAGTTAGAGTTGGTTACTATCCGACAGATGAGAATCCTCCCTTGCCCACCATGAGGGAAAGGGTTCAAGAAATGGTTAAGGCTGGCATGATCGGGTATGCTGATCAAACTAGAATAGTGTCAACTATCTCTCAAGTCATCATTGATTGGGAGAAAGAATTTGCTGAGCTAAGTGTTGAAAAGAGCGAACCCGATCCGTTGATCGAGGACATGCCCCCACTTGAGGACGCCTCCGACCACGAAGGATTGTTAGTGGAAGTGCCTTCAACTGATGAGGAGATAATAATTGAGGTGCCCCAGTTGTATCAGTACAACAATAACAAAGCCGTCCCCTGGTCATACGAGCTAGATGTTGACCTGATTACAAGGTCTGGTCGAACCTATGCTCAAGCTAATACCCAACCTGCAAAGCCAGTTACTGATGAGGAGGCTAAAGAATTTTTGGCTATAATCAAAGCAAGTGAGTATAACGTGGTTGACCAGTTGCAAAAATTGCCTGCTCCAATCTCTTTACTTGAACTCTTGCAAACGTCTCCTACGCATCAAAAGTCTTTAATGAAGGTCTTGAGTGAAGTTCATGTACCAGAGACGATCGAGGTAAATAGGTTGGAGGAATTTGTAGGGTTGATTCTTCTCAAAGATTTAATAGCCTTCTCTGATGAAGAATTCCCTCTTGAGGGGAGGGGACATACTGAGGCGTTATACATATCTATCAAGTGCAAGGCTTCCCATGTGGCTCGAGTACTCATTGATAATGGGTCTGCCTTGAATATCTGTCCATTGGCAACTCTTCACCGCCTTAAAATAGATCCTTCAAAAATAAATGCTGCAAAGACCTCCGTCCGAGCTTTTGATGGTACAAGAAAGGAGGTGATAGGGGAGACCCACCTTGACCTGCAAATAGGTCCGGTGATGTTCAACGTCATTTTCCAGGTAATGGACATCCCTACCGGATTCAATTTCCTGTTAGGTCGTCCTTGGATTCATACTGCTGGAGCTGTGCCATCAAGTCTTCACCAAAGCGTGAAATTTGTTGTCAAAGGAAAGCTAGTCACTGTTCATGGCGAGGAGGATCATCGAATTTATCATGAGACGGCCATCCCCTATGTCGAGCCAGAACCTAGGGAGGAGTCGAGTTACCCATCGTTCGAGCTCATGTCCACTATTCATGCATCTCGAGGATCGACACCACCCATCCCGATGTGTCAAATGCAGCGATTATGGTAGCAAGAGTGATGGTTGGAAATGGCTTTATTCCTGGTCGTGGACTTGGTAAAAAAGAGCATGGCATCCGGAATCCGATTGAAACCCCTCGAAGGTCTCGTTTCGCCGGATTAGGGTACCATGGAAGAGGGGGAGGACATGAACAAGAGAGGAAAAACTCATTATTCCTCGATATTCGCAAGACATTCCCCGGCCCTGCTGGAATGATGCATGATGAAGGAGGAGTGATCGACACCCGAGGTATCGCGCCCGATGGATAGAGTAGCATGGATGACCCGACAACTTCAAAGATGGAGGATCCATATAATGGGATGGAAGGGATCACGACGCTATTCGATGATCTCCTTATAGGTGCCATTGACAAAGAGCCATCGGAGGAAATGGGTGCTAGCCCACAAGAGTAACACATTTACTTTTCTGTACTCCCCTGCGCGGGAATCTTATCGCTTTTAATGTTTTCTAGGATTTGCTTTCGCTTTGATTATCGCATTTTGTATATCGCTTGTCAAGGGTTGATTGTTTGCTTTGATTGTCGTACTTTCCATTCCAATAAATGTAATTTGATTGATGAATATCGATTTCAATTACAAGCTTTATTTTGAGGGCATGATGGGGTATACCAAACCAGCCCGGTGATGATATCCAACCAATGAAAGAAAAGAAAAATCCAAGGAGAATTCTGAGGCCTGGGCTCCATCATGCTTTCTCGTGTCAAATGGTTTTCCAAATGTTTTGCCAATTTTTTTTTTTTTTAAAAAGAAGAAATTTCGAAAAAGGAAAAACCCTAAGGAAGGAAGGAAAATTCAAAAGAAGAAGATAAGACATCCATGTCGTTTAGTCCCATTTGTCTTTTTGAACTATCCACTTTATGTTTCAGAGCAACCTTATGGTGGGCAAGGAGGTGAAATTGGTTCAATCCAATACCCTGAGCGATGACAGTGAAGACCCTGAGGAGCCGAATGGTGACTCCATTGAAGTACAGCATAGTTGGGAGCAGCATGAAAAACCCAAAGTTCTCACCCCCGAGCAAACCGTCACTATCAATTTGAGTGATACCGAGGATCCCAAAGAAATAAAAATCAGGGCAAATCTTCCCAAAGATGAGGCTGAGCACCTGACTCGGTTGCTAAAAGAATATCGGGATATCTTTGCCTCGGGCGTATGCTGATATGCCGAGTTTAGATCCATCCATTGTGGAACATTGTTTGCCCACTAATCCGGACGTGCGCCCTAAGAGCGAAGCTTCGGAGGACTAAACCGGAGCTCTCAAAGAAGATAGAAGAGGAGGTAATGAAACTCCTCAAAGTGGGATTCATCGAAGTCTCGCAGGTACCACGAATGGGTGGCCAACATAGTACCGAGTCATGAAGAAAGACGGTCGAGTCCGAGTGTGTGTTGATTATCGGGATTTGAACAAGGCCAGCCCAAAAGACGATTTCCCATTGCCACATATCGATGTTCTCGTGGATAGTACTGCCGGATTTGAATTATTCTCTTTCATGGATGGTTTTTCTGGGTACAACCAGATAAGAATGAAGGTTGAAGACAAAGAGGAGACAGCATTTATCACCCCGTGGGAACCTTTCATTATAAGGTCATGCCCTTCGGACTCAAAAATGCAGGGGCAACTTACCAACGAGCCATGGTTACGTTGTTCCATGACATGATGCATGAAGAAATTGAGGTATATGTCGATGATATGATTGCAAAAACCCGACCCGGGAGAAGTCATGTCAAAACCCTCAGGAAGTTATTTGATCGACTCCGTGAATTCAAGCTCCGTTTAAATCCTGCCAAGTGTGTGTTCAGGGCAGCGTCAGGAAAATTACTTGGGTTCATTGTGAGTAGTAAAGGGATCGAGATTGACCCATCTAAAGCCAAGGCAATATATGAACTACAACCTCCATCGACAGTGAAGGAGGTCCGCAGTCTCCTAGGGAGATTGAATTACATTGCACGATTCATTTCCCAACTCTCTGAGACCGCTAAGCCATTCTTCAAACTCTTGAAGAAAAACGTACAAGTTGAGTGGAATCATGAATGTCGAGAGGCGTTCGATAAGCTGAAGCAATATTTGATGAGTCCACCCGTTCTTGTGCCACCAATATCGGGGCATCCTTTGATTATGTACCTCACAATCCATAGTGAGTCACTGGGTGTGATGTTAGCTCAGAAAAGTCCCGTGGATCAGAGGGAACGAGCTATTTACTACCTAAGTAAAAAGTTCACCGTCTCGAGCTAAAATATTCGATGCTGAAAAAACTTGTGCTGCGTTAGTATGGGTATTGCATAGACTGCGACAGTACACATTGCATTACTAGACGATTCTCGTGACTGAGAACGATCCCATCAAGTATTTATTTAATCAACCAGCTCTGGTGGGTAGGTTAGCTAAATGGCAGGTCTTGATTTCGGAGTTCGATATACAGTTCATACCACAAAAATCAGTTAAAGGCCGAGTAATTGCTGATATATTGGCCGAGAATCCTAGAACCTTGAATGATGATTATTATCCCCTGGATGATCGTATTTTGGCCGTAAATGAAGATGCATGGTCCATGTTCTTCGATGGAGCTGTGAACTTGTCCGGTTCTGGTACTGGGGCAGTACTGATATCCCTAGACGGACAACATCACCCAGTAGCTGCGAAATTAATATTCCCATGCACTAACAATATAGCTGAATATGAAGCTTGTATTCTCGGACTTCAGGCCGCAATTGGAATAGGAGTGGCCAAATTGAAAGTATATGGAGATTCTGCAGTGATCATACTCCAAACTGTAGGAGAATGGAAGACCAGGGATGCCAAATTACTGCCGTATCACAAGTACCTCGAAGAGTTGGTGAAGGAGTTCGATGAAATCTCGTTTGACTACTTGGCTAGATCTCATAATCAGTTCACCGATGCCCTGGCAACGTTGTCATCTATGTTGCAAGTTACTGATGGTTTAGAAGTTGAGCCTTTGAAAATCGAGGTTCTAGCCAAACCTTCTTATTGTATGATCGTGAATGAAGAGCTTGATGAGAAGCCATGGTACTACGACATCATGAACTATATTCAAAAGCAGGAATTTCCTAAAGGGAGCACTCCGGCCGATAAAAAATACATAATGAAGATGGCCTCAAAGTTCTTCGTCAGTGGTAAGAATTTATACAAGAGATCTTACGATTCGGTTTTATTAAGATGCGTAGATGAAGCTGAAGCTACCCAAATCATGCAAGAAGTGCATGAAGGAGTTTGTGGCCCACACATGAATGGGCACATGTTGGCCAAGAAGATTATGAGACTGGGTTACTATTGGCTTGCGCTGGAAAGTGACTGCATACAGCATGTTAGAAGTTGCCATCGTTGCCAAATTCATGGAGATAAAATAAATGTTCCTCCAACGGAGTTACACCAACGATCTGAGCCATGGCCGTTCTCAATGTGGGGGATCGATGTGATTGGCCCAATAAATCCTAAAGCTTCAAATGGGCACCGATTCATATTGGTGGCAATAGATTATTTTTCAAAGTGGATTGAAGCCGCATCATATGCTAATGTCACGGCCCGAAATGGTGTGAAGTTTATTAAGCATGACATAATCGCCCGTTATGGTGTCCCCGAAGCAATTGTCACTGACAATGGGACAAATCTGAATAACAAGTTTGTTGATGAGTTGTTTAGTAAGTTCAAAATCAAGCATTTGAATTCATCACCATACCGCCCCACAAATGAATGGAGCTGTTGAGGCAGCTAATAAGAACATCAAGAAGATCCTGGCCAAGACAGCCGAGAATTATCGAGATTGGCATGACAGGTTACCATTTGCTCTAATGGCATATCGGACATCGATCCGAACATCTACCGAGGCGACCCCTTTCTCCTTAGTTTATGGCATGGAGGCAGTCTTGCCTGTGGAAGTAGAAATCCCCTCTTTGAGAGTCTTATCCCAAGTGGAATTGTCCGGGGCAGAATGGACACGACAAAGGTTTGAACAATTGAACCTGATTGATGAGAAAAGGTTAAAAGCTCTCTGCCATGGTCAGGCGTATCAACAAAGAGTAGCCAAGTCTTTCAATCGAAAAGTACGGCCGAGACACTTCGAAGTAAATGATCTAGTTCTAAGAAAGGTGTTGCCGATTTTTCCTGATCCTGGAGGCAAATTTGCTCCAAATTATAGAGGCCCATGTATGGTGAAGAAGGTACTCCCTGGTGGTGCCTTAATCCTTACAGAATTGGATGGTCGTGAGTTTTCTAATCATGTTAACTCCGATGCGGTGAAGATATATTACCCTTGATAGAATTTGTTGTAAATTGAAGGTACTCATTTCTTCATTGAATTGTGTGGGAATGGATTGAATGAGATGAAAAGTAGGCCTTGTTCCATAGACATATCGAATTCATCTTATTCGGTATAACAGACGTGTTAACCCAGAATCAGTTCCATTAAATGAAAAGAGAAATGCTCTGAAGACACCACCAGCGCCTCAGCCTGGTGGCATGGGGAATGAAAGGGTCCGAGAACGACCGGGGTTCAATCCCTGGAAACGGCAACAAGTTTGCCAAAAAAAAAAAAAACAAAAAAACAAAAACAAAAAAAAAACAATTTTTTTTTTATCAATCATTTTCTTTATTTTTTTAAGCTGCAAACTCTTTGTGTTCAAAGCTGATGAGTTCATGAAGTAATTGTGACCTTTCAAAGGAAATTTTTGCATTATAGTTTTACCTGTTTAAATTACCAATTCCATTGAAGATTATCACCGCAGATCAAGTTAATGAATGATGTGGAATGGATTGAACATGCTAAATGAGACATGTCAGAATGATGAAAGGCAAGTTCTATCCTATACACAGTCCCTTGCTCATACACCGGTGAGATGAGTGTAGGGAGTTCCTTGTCTATGAGGTAAAGAGTTTTCTCGCGAAAGGTACAATGATCGAAATGATGAGAGACGGTTCATTCTCTATCCCAAACACTACATGATCATCCATTGTTTAAACCCTTTTGAGCCCACACGTGTGGATAATTTTTAAATTACCCCTGTCAAGAACCACCCCACATTGGGGCAAAATGGAGGTAAGACGACATCATGAGGTGAGGAAATTGATAGGAATATTCTTGCTCTCACTTGCATCAATCTTTAGGTATTGCTATTACATTGAATTCATATGGTAATTTAAGTGCCTTAGGATAATGAAGAGCAGTTCTTTCTCTATCCTACACACCTTATCCATTGCGTACCCCCTTGAGCATGTAAATTCGTTTCATTTAAATCCAATTGGTGATCATCCCCACACTTTGGGGCAAGGCAAAAGGCAAATATTCAAGCAGCGAGCCCAGTGCCGACAAAAAATGAAAACTCCTCAGGAACCCAAATGTTGAAACATTACATGGTGATTCAATACATGTAGTGTGTCAAAAGTCATTAAAAAAAAAAACACAGAAGGGCCATGAAAAAGCAGTGTGCCTAGTAAAAGCAAGGCCAATGCCCATAAAAAATGAAAGAGAGAGAGTGAATTCCCAATGGAGTGGTACTCAAAGAACTCAAAAGCCAAGTTTTTATAGTACCTATAAGGAAAATCCCAATGGTGGAGAAGAAGACCCGTGACAATGCCAAGATGAGCACCAATTCATATCCCCTTATACACATTTTGAGCCTAATGATCCATTCATTTCTCAACCCATGAACTTGACCTACGTTACGTCCCTTACAAAGTCTCTTCAGAATAAGGCACTAAAATTAACGTAGGAATTCATATGCTCATAAGCATCGCTCGAAGAAGTGCGAGCAAGACCATTTCTATCTCATTTCGCAGGTTACTTGACTTGTAAACCCGGAGATGATTGCAAAGTATTGTTCTTCCATTAGCCTTGACTAGAAGAGTCCCTCTTTGTTGAGCCATTGACCAAGCCCACATTACAGTCTTGATAAAGGCCTCTCAGATTGACAAGTTCGTACCGCTTGCGAGAGTACTCGAACCCTTGTTGACATGATGAAAGTAAGATTGAGTGATTCCTGTGATCCCACATTAATGGTTGGGACAAAATAGCCTTCTTAATGAGAGTGAGTGAAAGTCCTTTCTAACTGAAAGTCTCTCATTTGGTATTCTTGAAAATCCATGTCATGAGTGAAAATTGTCTTAAGCGATGATTCTCCCCAGTGGAAATTTGGTGGTGCAAATATGGTAAAACCATCATGCACAAATCTTGATTGAATAAAAAAAAAAAAAAAAAACTTCAGTGGACTTTGGAATGTGCTGAATTGCTTACTTCTTTGGTAAATGCATGTATTTTTTGCTCTAATCATGTCTGACAGGTAATGTTTCCTTGAAGACCCAAGAGCTCTTGACATTCATGTTGCTTTCAGAAGCCTCGAGGAGAGAAACCTTCATAAATATTTGAGGTACATTGTCGATGTCCCAAAACTTCTTTCTACCAAGAGGTAAGTGACCTTCACGAATATCCCAGGGTTGTCCTAGGTATTCCCAAATTCTTGATATATGTCTCAAAACTCTTCGTTAAGCATTTCATTCTGGATATGAATGCTTTCCGATCCTTTTCGTCATACCTTAGTCTGGATCTAGGTATTTCGAGTCCTCTTAATCCAATATTCATCTCACCTAACATTGAGTGTCTATTGGTTAAGTTCCCAATCTTCTTAATCCAATATTCATCTCACCTAACATTGAGTGTCTATTGGTTAAGTTCCCAATCCTCTTAATCCAATATTCATCTCACCTAACATTGAGTGTCTATTGGTTAAGTTCCCAATCCTCTTAATCCAATATTCATCTCACCTAACATTGAGTGTCTATTAAGTTCCCAATTTTTTGACATCTTAGTTTGGATCTGGATGTCTCGAACCCTTTGTTAAGCATTTCATTCTGGATATGAATGCTTTCCGAGCTTTTTCGTTATACCTTAGTCTGGATCTAGGTATTTCGAGTCCTCTTAATCCAATATTCATCTCACCTAACATTGAGTGTCTATTGGTTAAGTCCCCAATCCTCTTAATTCAATATTCATCTCTCCTAACATTGAGTGTCTATTGATTAAGTCCCCCAAAGTCTTGACATCTCGATCGGATCTCGGATGTCTCAAAACTTTTTTGTTAAGCATTTCATTCTGGATATGAATGCTTTCGATCTTTTCGTTATACCTTAGTCTGGATCTAGGTATTTCGAATCCTCTTAATCCAATATTCATCTCACCTAACATTGAGTGTCTATTGGATAAGCACCCAATTTCTTGACATCTCAGTCTGGATCTGGATGTCTCAAATCTCGTCTATCTTACTCGTTATACCTTAGTGTGAATCTAGGTATTTCGAGTCATCTAAATTCAACAAGGCATCTCACCTAACATTGAGCGTCTGTTGGATAAATTCATGTGGACTCTTCAGGGAACCTGGACATTTGCCGAGCAGATAAAAATTCATCTAGTACTTCATGATGCTCTGACTAGTAAATAATTACAGGTATGCTCTCCTCTTCAATATCTCACATTTGCATTACCATTTTCATGACATTGCATTTATAAAATATAAAAAAGAAAAAAAAATAGTCCCGCTAAAGTATCATCCATTGCATGTTCATGGTCAGAATTTAGGTATCATATTGTCTTTCAATGCAACCTCTGCGAGCTCACCTTCAAAGAGGGGTAGCTGTTGACACCTAAATTTTGCCCAATCATTTAGTAATTAGTTGCATAAAAAAATAATTAAAAAAAAAAGAGAAAAAGTAAAAGTAAAATTGCATTTCATGAAGTCGCATTTTTTTTGCATCAGTACTAAAAGGGCAACAAGACGCAACGGCTCGTGGTCGATAATATTCACAAAAGGACAGGTTTCTCTCTTTGTTGGTCTGAACACACATAAGAAAAAATGAGGAAAGAAGAAGTTTTTGCACGTCCGTTATCTCTCCCTCATTAATGCATGCGCATGCACGCACAAATTCGGCGGACGTGAGGACTTAAGAGGAACCCTCAGAGAAGCAAAATGAGCCTATGATATATTATATAATATGCTCTCTCTCAAGTGTGGGTTGTCAGGAGAAGCAGCGAGAAATTTGCTGAAGGAGGAAGCAAGTAATAAGCAAAGAAAAGTCAAAAGTTGCGGCAATCCTATGGAATAGGGGGAACAAGTAGCCGCATAAGAAGCTTCAAGCACGAAGAAGAAAGAAGAAAGAAGTCCCTGCACGTCCATTGTCTCTCCCTCATTAATGCATGCACATGCACGCACGAAATAGGAGACGTGAAAATTCTACAATTTGCCTGCAAGAAGATGGAAGTAACATTTTTATAATATTATCCTTGCTGAAAAAAGCAGATCGGTGGCCACCATATTTGAAAAAGAAAGAAACAAACTTGAACAAGCAAAGAAAAATTGCGGCTACCTCCTGTTCACCTGTTCACACTACAGTCGATTGTTGCCTATAAATAAGCAAGGATCCTCGGCTAAAGGAAAGGGGGGGAGGTTTTGTGAGAATTATTAAAAAAAGAGAGAACCCGTAGAGAGACACACGGGTTGAGAGAAAGGAGGAAATATGGAGTCAGGGGGGGATTAAAAAAGGAAAAAAAAAGCATAAAGAGAGACTACAGAGAATGAGACGTGAGAGAAACAGAGAAAGGAAGTGACCGAACAGCAAAAGAATAAAATAAAATAAAACGAAAGACCCCTACTGTTCATCTTCCTCGGGAATTCATCGCTGTTGCTGGTCGCCCGCGCCGCAGCCGCCCACCCGCCGCCTTCCTCCTTCCGGCGAGCTCCGAGCCCACCGCCGCACCTCGCCCTCCGCGCCACCGTCTCCGTCGCACCTCGGCCGCATCTCCTTCCAGCGAGCCCCGAGCACGCCACCATCTCCGCCCGAGCGCCGACGCCGCAGCAGATCCAAACCGGTTGCCGAACCACCGTTTCCGTCGCTGCACCTCTGACCGGCGCCAGCATCTCCTTCCAGCGATCCCTGAGCACACCACCATCTCCGCCCGAGTGCCGACGCCGCAGTAGATCCGAGCCGGTTGCCCAACCACCAGCCCCCCGCCGCGTCCCGACGGCTTCCTCCCGTGTGCTCGCCGCCCTCCTTGCTCCGTCCGCAATCAATCCGAATACCCACAAGGACCCCGCAACCCACGAGCCCACTCCGCCCGCGCCCGCAACTCCCGCCGTCGCCGCACTTCCACCTCGACGCTTGCACCCGCAGCTGCGCCTCTGCTCGCCCGTCACAGCTTATGCCGCTGCTACTGCCCGTGTCCCGCACCGGCAACGCCGCCCTCCTGCATTGCCCTGACGTCAAGTTCCAGCCCTACAAGCCGTCCTTTGAGTCCCGACGCCCTGTTGCACCCACAATGTTCCCTTGAGTCCAAGTCGTCATCCCCGTCATGCTTCGGGCCCAAGCCGTGCCTAGCTGCTCCATCCCAGCACGTGCCAGAGACAAGGAGTTGTGCCGAGTCCACTAGCTCTCCCTCCTCAGTTGCTGCGCCTGAGCTACCCCCACAAAGCCCGCGACGACCGCAGCAAATCGAGGCCAGCAGCTTGCGTCATCGCCGCTCAACGCCACTCCGCCTCACCCGCGAAGCTCGCTCCGTCGATCTCGCTCACCACCACGCGTCCGCCCGTGCCGGACGCCACGTCTCCGCCTGTCCGCCCTCGCCGGAGTTCCGACACCGGCAACCCTCCGCCCGACGCCTCCCACCAACGTTGCTGCAAGTCCCCTCCTTTAGGTAGTTTAGTTTTAGTTTTATTTTTTTATTCCTTTCTTTTGTTTATTTTATGTTATTTTATTGTGTTTTAAAACTAGAATATAGTTTGTCAATATTTTGTGAATTTAGCATGCATTATCCGTAGGGATTTTGTCCGAAATTAATATAATTATTAATTTGATCCGAGAGACATCGGGTCATTTTTTTAATTATATTAATTTTTGGGTTTTTTTTTGTGGAATTTCAATTGTTAAATCACGATAATTATTTAATTTGGTCCGTAAGACTTCGGATCAGATTTGTAATTATTTTAATCTCTTTGTCGTGAGAATTAGGGTTAGAATAATCGTTAATTTAACTTGTGAGACAACAGGTTATTTTTCCGACTATTTTAATCCTTCCTTGGTTGATTTTGTTGATAGTTTAGATTTAATACTTATTTAATAATTACTTGTCTTTAAAAAAAACTAAAAAATCAAAAATCAAAATCTTGCATGAGCATATAGGACATGTAGGTTTAGTACTTTTTTTAATTACATTTTTAGAATTACATTTTTAGATATCTTTTAAAATATATTAGGGTCATTCTTAAACAACCTTTCTCTTATAGAGTCTTACATAAAATTGGCATGTTTTTATATTCTCATTTAAAAAAAATAGTTTTCTAAGATATAATAGGGTTTAAGTCCAAATTAAGCCCAAAAATGAATTAGAAAATTATTTTTTAGATAACTTAATTAGAGTTTTTATTAATCTTGAATTTCAATAAAAAAAATACAAAAATACTAGGTGCATATTAACTAGTTTGCATAATAGGATTATTTAATTAGAATATGTTCATTAGTAAATTAGGTCATGAGGTGCATGTTAACTAGATTGCATATTAGGCCCATTTAATTTGAATTTGCATATTAGTAAAATTAGGTCATTTAGCTAAAAAAAAATGCATTTTTTTAACTCTTAAGAAAACCCAAAAAAAATGCTTGCTTTGTGTGATGCAATTTATTTATTTTCTTATTTGAATATTCAATAATGGTTGAGCACCCGTGTGATCACCTTTTGCATAGTAGAAGTCCAGGTTAAAATAAATCCAAGCTGCCTGCGAAAACATTTTTAAAAAAAAAAAAAAAAAAATGGTACCGAAAGGGCATTAGAAAATTCTAGTGTAACCAAGTCCCCGTACCCTTAGTCTCTGGTTCGTAGAAGTAAAATAAATCTCCCTTTATTTTACTTAGGTGTCTAATCGACCTACCATAAACTGAGTAGTGGCGACTCCTAGATAATTTTTTGCATGTTTAAAAAAAATTAGACTTAAGTCGCGATTTGGTATGGGCTTAGGAGAGCCCGAGCTAAGCCATTAAGCTTAGTAGTCCATTAACCTAGTTTTAGGTGGTTAAACCCGAAAAATTAGGTCGCGACAATGGTAATACTATGTTAGAAGGTTTTTCAGATTCAGACATGACAGGGGATGTGGACTCAAGAAAGTCTACATCGGGATATCTAACGACTTTTGCAAGGGGAGCAGTTTCATGGCAATCTCGACTACAAAAATGTGTTGCCCTATCTACTGCTGAAGCAGAGTATATTGCGATAACGGAAGCATGTAAAGAACTCTTGTGGATGAAGAAGTTTCTACAAGAAGTGGGCCACAACCAAGAGGAATATATCTTGTATTCAGATAGTCAAAGCGCAATACACCTCAGCAAAAATGCAACTTTCCACTCTCGATCCAAACACATTGACATCATATATCATTGGATACGTGATGTGTTGGAAGAAAAAGCCCTACAGCTAAAGAAAATACACACTGACAACAACGGCTTAGATATGATGACAAAATCTCTATTTACAGTGAAGATGCAAGCCTGTCGAACTTTTGCAGGTTTGACACCTTCTCCAAATTGCTCGTGAGGGGGAGATTTGTTGAGTAGGTCACTCCCAATTGGAGAGGCCAACGCAATTATGTATATATGTAGTAGAATATATATAGTAGTGAGTGTGTAAAAGTAAAAAGAAAAAAAAAAGGAGAAAAAGAAGATATCAAAAGAGGTTGGGAGATATATCAACGTGATATTCCACATCCAAAAAATCAAGGGAGATTGGAAAAAATGATATTCTCATATCTACAAAATCACGAGAGATTAGGGAATATATCTACGTGATTTTTTTATATCGTACAATTCCATTTGGGATTGCATTTGCTCCTATAAATAGGGGTCCTCCTCAATGGAGAAGAGGTGACACATAGAGCAAGAATATCATAGCAGCGTAGCGGAAGAAACAATTTTCTTCTTCCAAGAAAGAGAGTTATCTTTGAGAGTTATCCAATTTGTGAGAGGTTCAGATCCACAAATTGAAGACAGTGAGAGATCCACCTTTGGGTGAAGTTGTATCCCATTATTTATCATAGTGGAAGTTTGAAGTGGACTACGGTCCCGTGGTTTTTCCCTTCATCTTGGAGGGTTTTCCACGTTAAAAGTTATGGTGTTATTTACTATTCATCTTTACTGCTTTCATTGAATATCCTATTTAATTTTCACAGAAATAGTAGCGGGAAAAATTATCTGGGCATTGCTGGCACCCTTCAGGCTCATTCTCCGTCAGCTCAGCTTGGGACCACTTGAGAAGTAAAGGCACCTGAGTTCCCTGGGCTTCACTTGTCTAGGCCGACGACATCACCCCCAGGTTCCAATTCAATCTTTGGCTTCTTGCTAAAAACCGCTTGCCTACACAGCATTTTCTTCTATCCCACGGCAGAATCGATTTCGCCACTTGTGCCTTTTGTAATGAAGTCCCGGACTCCATTGACCATTTGTTTTTTGAGTGCCACACGACGGCTTCCATCGCTTTTTTTTGGGCTACTCGTTGTAATCTTCCTTGGCGTCCAAGATCTTGGAAAGATAACCTATTATGGGCTGTGACCTTCCTGAAGGGCAAAGACTTTTATCACAGCATAGCGCGCCACTCTTTTGCAGCTATGTGTTATATCATCTGGAAGAAAAGGAATGCCATTATCTTTCGTGGAGAATCGGTGGTTCTTGCTGCTATGAAGAATTACATCATCAAAAACGTTAAAGATAAAGCTGCTACATTCTCTCTCGTGCCTGCTTCCCCGAGGAATAGAAGGCTTCAGAGGAGCTAGGGCTTCGACCCTGCCATATTTGACGTTCTGAGCCCATAGCCTTCCTTGGAATGCCTTGGGTCAGCGCATGGATGGGGTGCGGCTTCTATTCCTGCTAGCCAGCCACTTGGTACTTGCTGCCTCTTCATTTGGCTCGGACCGCTGCTCTTCCTCTGCTGGATAAGCTGATGTCCGTCTACGGTGGCAGTCCTTCCATCTACCCCCCGTGGGGTTTTGCTTTTTTTCGTTTCGCTTTCTTCTTTGTGGTTTGTGAGGTTGATCTCTCTGGCCCTGCGTGGCCTTTTCCTCCCTCGCTTTTGTTCACCTGTTGTTCAGGCTCTTGCTCGCTTGGACCACCTTTGCGGTTTCTCTTGCATCCGAAACCCTTCCTCTCTTGAAGACTTTGTCTTTGGAGGGCAAGTTTTGT
This sequence comes from Eucalyptus sp. ANBG9806169, assembly GCA_014182395.1. Lineage (NCBI taxonomy): Eukaryota > Viridiplantae > Streptophyta > Magnoliopsida > Myrtales > Myrtaceae > Eucalyptus > Eucalyptus sp. ANBG9806169. The sequence goes on from CM024578.1 coordinate 45,740,966, forward strand.
GATGCCGGATCTTTTGTAATTGTTGGTTCAAAGCTCAATACATATTTACCTTTACCAAAAAAAAAAAAAAAATTATCTGGGCATTCTCCGCAAATATTATTTTTCTTTTTTCCCAACAACTCCCCCTTTAGATTCGTGGTCAATCCAAACGACTTCCAAATTCACCAAATAACGTGAATGTCATGAAAATAATAATAATCTGTAGGATTCCGAAGGAACACGTCTCATCACGCAATGACGGAATTCACGTAATAGAGAATAGTGGACGTCTACTTGCCTTGAATCCTTGGTGATGAAGGCTGGTGGCGGGGCGACGAGACGATGCGAGCTGTTGGCATCGAGTGACAAGGGAGGACAAGAAACTGTGATGATTTGATGGCGACGAATATCTAACGAAGATGCTAGTGAAAAAGGGCGACAAGTTCCACGGCCAAGGATCAACGATGAGGGAAAGTGAGAGACAGCCACTTCTATACTTCGGCTTCTCCGATGTTGACTATCTTAGTCAACGTTTCTTCAGCTTGTGGCTGCCCCAAGGGAGAGACGCGTGGGGGAAAACGTGGCCATTAGTAATAGCCCTTAATGCCACTTAGTGATAATCACTAAAACGTGGCTGCATTTGTGTCTTCAATTCGTGTCAAGCTGAGGAGGAAAACGTGGCTGCGCTGTGAAGTCAGTTTCTTCGTTGGTGGCGAGCTGAGGAGAAGCAGATGGCTGACGTGGGTCAAGGTCTTCGTTGGTGGGAGTTCTTTGCTCCCCTCTTTGACCCATTGTGCGGATACGTGGGCATGAAGAATAATTTGCATGATAAAACTAGCTTGGCAACGTACTGAAGAGAGTAAACATTGGTGGGAGAGAGGAGATGTGTCCGGTTTTGAATTAATTCTTCTTGGACATCTCATGGTCATGGTCTACCTTTGAGGTCACATTGATCTCGTTTGTGGCATTTCTTGAAGAAGAAAAATTTAATGAGAAAGGGGACTAGGTGGCGGTCGAGCTATCATAGTGCGGCGGAGACGTGACGATGAGGTGGTGTCATGGGGATGTGATGAGGCTCGATGGGTCGGTGAGGTGACGGTGGTGGCAATATGGTGGCCGTGAGTGGCGCCAACAACATAGTCCGATGACAAGCTTGTCAACGCGGCATGGACCATTAAGTATTTCGAGGCTCGGGTGAAGTCCGAATATCACATTATATACCCCAAGTTATGTAATTTCGTCCGTCAGTTCAATTCAACGGTCGAAATTTTGATCCAACAATTAAAATTTATATCAAATGTTGGATTATGATCTTAAGGTGTCACGTAATCTATCCAATGGGTTTGATTTGCAAAAACCTGAGTCAAAATCGAGAATTGAGTTAAAATGTTCAATTAGAGATTAATTTGCAATTTGACGAAATTCGAGAATCAATCTATAAAATTTCGAGAAATTAAAGTTGCAGAAGTGAAATTGACATCGAAAGGATCTCAGAACCAGTCGTTAGAGGTCAGGAGCCAACCAACAAGGGGCTATACCGACCATCCCCGCAAGCAACTGGTCAGACCAGCCAAATCTGATCGATTAGGTCTGATTTGGTCAATTTTTTATCAGTTCTTGATCGATTTGGTCCAATTCTGGCTATTCTACTTATTTGTGACCCCCTATGGATTCAAAATTTATGCAATTGACCCAATTGAAAAGGAAATTTATCATATTTAAGAAGAAATTGGCCGATTAAGATTCAATTAAGCTAATAAAATCTTAAGATGTGATCTAGGGGTCTTTAATTGACCTAATTGAATGATTATCGTGGAAGACAACGGGTTAAAACCATGGGTGCTTTGACTTGAGCCTAAAGGGCTAAAATAGTCAAATTTGCAATCAATGGGAAAAATTGCAAATTAACTAAAATTGAATTCAATTAATATCATAATTGCCCTATCTAATGAGCTACCCATGTATAAGATCACTTATCGTATCCGAATTGTCCTTAAATTGAAGCGCTCGAGGTTATATCAAAAATGGATCTAGGCCCGATATCAAAATTGGACCTAGATTTATGAAATTAAACCATAACCATGAATTGATCAATTCGAATTTTGACAATTGAAACTTAATTGCTTGACTTTCTTATACTTCGAAGAATAAAATCCCTCAAATTGATAAGTTCTGGTGTAAATTTCTCAAAATCGATTTCGAATTTGACTTATCTTAAGGAAATGAGTGAAAAACAATCATCCGTTCGCAAGTTATGAATGATTGATTTTGGACCCCTAATTAAGGCTCTAAATGGCAATTCGCATTTTGACCCAGCAATTCGCAAAATTGAATGCACAAGTGAATTTAAAATAGTCCCTAACCAAATGTCGAAAAAGGAACTACGCCTAATTATGACTAAAATAAAAACAATTTTATTTTTGGATGATTTAGAATTCAAAACCAAAAAAATTGGAAAACAAGGTTCTTAATTGAATTTTGTGAAATTTTCAACATAAGAGTTAAATTGATATTAAAAGAAATGTTTTTGTGCATTTTTTTATTTTTTTCCAATTTTTTGGTCAAACGTTTGATCAAAAATCAACCATTTAGTTGACTTTTCCTAAAAAGTTGATTTTTTGGTCAATTTGAATCTTTGAGAAATTAATTCGATAAAAGTGAAATTAAAGCTAAATTGCATTTTTTGGGTAAAAAACCAAAATTTGACCCGGGATTGACTTTTGGTCAAAGGGTTGATCGAAAAGTCAACCCAAAAGTCAACTGTTTAAATTTTCAAATTTTTTCTTGAAAATGAACTAGAAATTGCTTAAAAATAACAGTACAAAAAAAAAAAAAAGAAATGAAAAACGACACTTTTTGGTTGAGAAATGGTTCTCCATCACGATCAGGAATCCAAATCTTGATTTATTTTACCTTTTAATAACGTGTCAACTAAAAATCAGATGTCAACAATGATAAATTTTAGGACTTTCATTACACTTATCCCTAGTTTTTAATATTACTTGACATGGAAGAGAAAACTATTCTGTAGCATACATCTGGTGAGTCTTGTGCACACCCCCCAATGTTCTTTGAATTGCTATATATTGATCGGGGATGATAACTTGGTTTTGTGATTTACACTGGTGGAGTGCCTTTGACCGAGGATCTCATTCCTGCTGTAGAAGGAAGGTTAGTTTTGCTTATGCTTTAAACTTTTAAAGAATTGTGGCTTTTTGAGCATTGTTGCTTGGTGACAGAATTTCATGTTTGACCCTATATAAACGGGTGTTAAGAGCCTTGTCTATGTTGAAAGAAAATTGATGAATTTATTTGTTAGAGAAATCTGCTGGAGTAATCCCTCCTTAAATTAAGATATTGGCATCTTTTCCAGCAAAAGTTTGAAGAAGGAATACATTAATATAGAGGATGAGCTCTAAACATGCATGTTCGTGATATTTTAAACCCATGTCATTATTACACATTAATTGCTTTCATATAGTTGATGGTTTATCCTGTATGAGCTCGCTTTTGGTTTTGAGAGCTATTTTATGTATGGCTTGGGTTTTTGGCTTTTATGTAACTGGGTTTACACCTCTTGGGGCCCTATAGTTCAACTTTTTCTATTTATCAAGCAAAAATCGTCTTTAGACTTGCAATGACTAAGTCTGCTCTTGTTTATTTACATTCCCGCTCCCCGGTTTATGTATGCTCCTTTGTTTTCTGAAATCTTCCATTTAAGAAGGAATTTTCTTTGGAGAATTTAAAAAATCCGAACCAAGGGTCAATATTGATGTCTCTGAGTGCCCATTATGGATTCTGGTGTTTTTGTCCAGTATTTTGCTATTCTTTGTCCAAAGGTATGTCTAAATAGAAGTTCCAAAACCCAAAATTGTTTCTCATTGCACGTTGATTCCCTTCTTGCAGAGTATTTCATGCAATTCCTTCATATGAAGAAGTTATTGATAAGGTCGAGGTCATTATGCTCTTTCATTGCCACGTTGCTGTCATGTTTTCTATGCTATATTTAGTTGTTGACCAGACGTGGAGAGTAGCTGGTCATACAGCTTCAATTTCCTTGTAATGTCAACCACATGACAAGTAGCATGATTTAGCGATGTTTTTTTTTTTTTTTGGGCGAAAATTTAGTAATGAAAAATGGGTCGATTGTGTGCATGTCTTTTTATTGATGGCACAAAGTACATCATTCTATCTATGCTTGCCAAATTTATTAAAAGCATGTCTTATTCAAAGGTTGAGCCTTGGTTTTTCTGGTGTCTCATTTCTATCACGTGACTTAAGCTGGTCACAGTTCATCTCATGCTTTGAAGAGTTCGTCATATAGGTTAATTAGATGTGCAGTATTCTTAAGTTATGACTCCAAACAGTGCATGTGAGATGGAAAATTCCATTATAACTTAAATTTGTGCACTTCTGGATTAAGCAATATGAGTTGTAGTCTTTTGTTTAACACTGCATAAGAATTCTGTGCGTCTTCAACGGGTTTTGCAATCAAGAACACACCCTACTTTTGTGTCATGGAAAGGTGGAGTGGTAAGATAATCATTGTAACATAACATTTTCTTACTTTTTTTTTTTTTTGGTAAGAAGATGAATTTTCTCTAAAACTCTGAATATTCGGTGTTAGAGTTTGAAGAATAGGCCAAGAATTGAGAGAACGACCTGTAAACTTTGTATATTCAGTCATGTGTATTTACATTGTATGAGTTTCTGTTTGTAATACAATGAATGTCTAACGACAGAAATTAAAAGGAAGATACATTAAATCAAATCCAATCACAGATTGACATAATTAAACAAATATAATCTCCTATAATCTTTGATTGGTTTATCATGATCTTCGGTCTGATTCTCGCATATCTTCAACACTCCCCCTCAAGCTGGTGGCTGATATACATCCAAGACGTCAAACTTGCTTAGTAGATATGTGTGCTGTCTTTGACACAATAGCTTGGTAAAGATATCCGCAGGCTATTCTATGGTGCCAATTCCATTTGTCTTAATTACTCCTTCTTGGATCTTATATCGGGGGTAGTGACAATCCACTTCAATATGTTTCGTTCTTTCACGAAATATGGGATTCGCCACGAGTTTGAGTGCTGCATCATTATCCCAGAATAAATTTGTTGGCCCCATGACTTGTACCCCAAGATCTAAAAGCAAGCCTCGTATCCAAACGATTTCACGAACGGTTTTGGCCATGGCTCGATATTCAGCTTCAACGGAGGATAATGATACAATCGACTGCTTCTTCGTTTTCCACGAAAGTAACAACTTTCCCAATTTAATGCAAAAACCAGTGAATGATCTTCGACTCATTGGACATGTGGCATAGTCTGTGTCATAATAAGCATTCATTTCCAAATCACAATCTCGAGAGAGGAGTATTCCAAGCCATGGACATCTCTTTAAATATTTTATGACTTTCAAGGCTGCATTCATGTGAAATTCCTTCAAGTTATGCATAAATTGACTAAGTGTCCGCACTGCATAACATATGTCTAGCCTGGTCATGGTGAGATATATAAGTTTCCCAACAAGTCTTTGATAGCGGGATGGATCTTCGAGTAGTGGGTCATCAACCTCAGAAGACAATCCGGTGTCATAGTCAACGGTAGTTAACTTGATGTTTTGATCAATAGGAATGGCAGTTGGTTTACACCCTGATAAGCCCGCTTCAAATATAATTTCCAACACAAATTTCCATTAGCTAAGAGAGATTCCCAGATCTGAGCAAGTAATTTCAATACCAAGGAAATACTTGGGAGGTCCCAAGTCCTTAATACGAAAGGTAGAGTGCATATATTCTTTGAGATTTTTGATGGCTAAATCGTCGTTCCCCATAATGAGTATATCATCAACATATAATTAGGTAGATTGATGACATACCTTTTGTCCAAGTGAAAAGAGCAGAGTCGTGCTTTGATTGCTTGAAGCCAACGGTTGTAAGGGCTGTAGTTAACTTTGCATACCACTGCCGAGAAGCTTGTTTGAGCCCATAAAGGGATTTACGGAGACGACACACTCTAGGCTCCCCCTGTCGTCATAATCCCAGTGGAAGGTCCAAATAGATTGTGACATCCTAATTTTCCAATTCTGTTTTCAATTGAATGACTCGAGCTTTTCATCGACGTGCTTATAGTTCTTTTCCCTAAACTAATCACTCACGGGATAACTAGTTTACCAGGTGAAGCCATTAAAGGATTCTAACGCAACAAACTTGAGAATTCGACTAGGAATCGGCTACTCAATCATGCTAATCTGCAAGGGTCATTACGGCACTGTCAAGATCGACCAGAGACCGCAGATAGGTCGCTTCGACAGAGGTATGTGATTAGTGTGTGGGTGATTCCACCTAATTGCAAAATTCTCGTTGAACGACACTACCCCGATTTTTTTGTCATTTATGTACCCTGTGTCCGTATTTGAAATCTCGAGATTTTCACGACTAAGAGTCGCTAATGTGTCGAAGATGTACATTGTGGCTCGAAAATAATCAACCATAGGTCAAATGAGCCAAAAATTCCTAAAAGCTACCCACTAGATTCGGACGCGCTAAAATCGCACCAGATTGAAATTAACCGCGAAATTTAACCTAAATTTAGAAATTAAAAGCTCTGTTGTGTCACAATTTATTTTAGGAACATTGACTCATCCTCTGAAGATTTTTTTGCAAACCGAGATTTTCGGCAAAAAATCAAAGTAAGGTTATTTTGGACCGGGAAATTCGTAGACCCGCTTTTGGTTGCATTTTTGGGATTCAAGTTAGTTCAATTGACAAGGAAAAATGTGAATTTTAGTGAGGACACGTTGGATGAATTTTTAGGCTTTGATTTGAGCTCAATTGGATGAGAATTGAAGAGGAATTGAAGAAATTGAAGGAACAAATGTGCAAATTCGTATGCCATGGGGGGAGGAACATTTTGGACTACTTCAATGGCTTCTTAAGGAAGATTGAGGAGAGAGAAGTGGTTATGGATGGCTGATGGCTGGTGGGGGCAAGCCAAGGGAGAGAAAGACAAGTGTTGAAGGCTAAGAAGGCCACTTTGGGGTCCCCCTCTTCAACAGCCCTTCTTCCTCCTTGAAGCCCTCCTTTCTCCATTATTGTGGCTGTCTTTGAGCTCCAAAAACCAGACAAGACCAATAGAAACTGGCCAACTCCCTCCCCTTTGTCGTCGGACCGCCGCACACCAATAAGACCATCGTCGCTCGCCCACCCCGCGCCTGGCTTGCTCGCACTCCTGCCGCGCGTCCCTATGTCCTGCTCATCCATTGTCTAGCACCATACGTTGTCGCCAGCTGCTTTATGTCGTCGCCAAGGCCGCCGAAAGCCTCGCCCGGTCTGTTGTAGCCCCGCCGTAGCCCGCTGTCCCATATTCGCCGTTTCCAGCCAACCAACCGCCGAAGCAGCTCCTTGCAGCCAAGAACAGAAACCGAAGAGATCAGCTCACCTGAGACTTCGGGAGGCTTTTTTGGGCCCTTCCAAACCTCATTTGGCATTGCCGCTTAGAGGATTGTCGCTCGCCTCCACATTGCCGTCAGCATGAACTCATCGAATTGCAAAACCAATGAGTTTACTTGCTAAACCTTGCTTATGAAGTTAATTATGCTTAAGGGGTGTTTAGATTAGGCTAAGTATGTTTAGGTGGTTATATTAGTGTAATTAAAGGTTAATTAGATTAAGGGGTTGATTAGTTTAGTAGGTTGATTAATTAACCTAATTAGGAGGTTAGATTAGTGTAATCTTAATTAGGCACTTAATTAATTATTTGCATTATTTAATTATTTAATTATTTCGAATTATTTAATTAATATTAATTAATAATATATATTTATTAATTTATTATTTATTTAAATTAATTTCTGAATTTAATTAATTAATTATTATTTTCTGGAAATTACGCCGGGATAGTTGGTCGTTAGAATTTCGTGCTAATTGATGTGGTGTGGTCGGATTATGCAATTGAATATTAGATATTGCAAATTGAGTGATAATTGTGAAAATTATAATATTTATTCAGAAAATCCCGGGTGTTGAGTTTTGACACCGAAAATGGATTTTAAGTACTATATCAAATAGTGGGGTTTAAAAAGGAAAGGTATTAGTTTTTCTAGTTCGAATTGACGTGTACCCACACACAACTATTTTCCCGGATGTTTTTAATACGAATAAAATAGGCTAGGATCCTGAGCTGAGGTTGAGTAGTCGTGTGTTGGTTAAGAGAACTCGTTCTGAGCTGTGAGCTAGACATGCCCCTATATCGGATGTCCACACAATGGATGCCGGTCGCAGTAGATTCTGGATCAATGTTCCTTCAGGAACGCCGTCGACTTACTAACGAAGTCATGCTCAATGGGGGTGAGACGATGCCTCGCTACGCCATTAGACCGCCAAACTTGGGAGTAGGCCGTGCCCTAGAGGGGCGAGATTAACAATTAGAACACATGATCGGTTGAGTTAGATGCGCCTGATTATGAGACAAAATTGTGTGGCATGGTATAGAACGTGTCATAACGGTTTGGCCTTATAATCAGAACCCATGTAATTGATTGAGTTGATGAGGCATTTCAATTGTTGTGTGCATTGATTATATGCATTGTGTATATGAATATTGCTAACATGCAGGAGGGAACTGAAGCGAGGTAAGTTCTCTGCACTATATGGCTAGGCCACCCTTAGGTGTTTTTCCTTCCTAACAAGGGTTTAGGGGGTGAACTTGTTGAGACAATGTCTCATGCCGTCGTGGGCTTAACTTTTTAGGTCCTTAGATAGTGGATGTGGAGGACCCAAAGCCCTGGAGTCTGTGGAGGTGGAGTATGAAGTATTGGCGTATGTGTCCGACTAGTATGTCGTAGGACAGCTTCTTTTTTAGAGCCGATCTTTTGTAGAATTTTGACTAAACTCGTTTTGTATCTAAACCTAGTATATTTATAAAATGGTGTTTTGTGAAATGTTGCCCTACTTTTCTATCCCATGTTGTTTGTTGTCAAGGGTTTATTGTTTCGCTTCCACATGTACTTAAAATGAATGGGTCGGCGACATCACCTGGGAATGTCGCATTTGTATCGACCGTAGAGGGATATGCGCGCGCTCGAGGATCGAGGCGTGACATCCCTGTCGAAGTGGTATAAGAGTGAAGTTTGTGTATGGAGTGATAAGGTGCGATGGGTCATGGGATAGTTAATAGGAAAGGCTTTTAATATGTTAATGCATGTGGTTGATAGCTGATTGGTAGCTCGTCTGTGTGGTCACTCAGTTTCTAATTCAGTGTCGAATTGGAAAGTAGGTATCTATAAAGAATCTGCGAGATGAGTGACCTGAAGCAAAGGACTCCCAGGAAGAGGGCCGTAGGCCCTGCGACTCGAGGTAGGACGCTAACAATAGTCGGTACTTGAGGTGCCCAGAGTAGAGTGCAGGCTGAGGCCAGCGCAAGTGGAGTAGCACTGCCGCCGGTTGGTGCTGGGGTAGTAGCCCCTAGTGATCCCAAGTTCGAAGGGATCATGTAGGCACTTCAGACGATTGGAGTTTTCATGAACTCAATTAATCATTTGAATTCAACCAATCAAATCAGATCGAATCATTGATCAATCGACTCAGTTGATTACATGTCATCACGACCTTCCCTTGATCGGCTCATTTAATACCATCTATAAAGTCCTATCAAATCAGGACCGCTCCCTTAAGCTAAAGATAGATAGTATATCCTGTCTAAAGTTGATAATATAGTATACTGCTTACCCTAAGCTAGCATATCATAGCCCTTAAGCCAATATAGTATACTAATAATGCTCACCAGAAGCTGATAAGCCATACTGCTTGCCCTAAGCTGACATATCAAGGCCCGTAGGCAAATATAACATACCAACAACACTCATTAAAAGCTGATAAGGTATACTGCTCACCTTAAGCTGATATATCATGGCCTGTAGGCAGATATAGTATACCAGTATACTATTCACCTTAAGCTGACATATCTACCCGTAGGCTGATATAGTATACCACCTTGACCATCTAACAAATTTAACATTTTTATCATACCCGATAAAAATAGCTGTGTGTGGGTACACGGTCGGCCTTAGCCAAAATATAATATTTTCACTTCTGGACATCCCACTAGTTTCAATAGTCCCAAAATAGATTTTTGGCACTGTAGACTAATGCCTGGTAATTTTCCAATTAATTACTAAAATTATCAAATTTTTTTTTGGATAATTACCCACAATCACAAATTACACTCAATTTGCACAAAATAACAGTCAATTAAATAAACAGATCACACCATTGTAATCGCACTAAATTCCGGTCACCGACTATTCTGGTCTAATTTTCGAAAAATAAATAATTAAATAAATAATTACAAAAATTAATTAATAAATGCCAATAAATAGCAAAAATGCATACTTAAGCCCATAAAGCCTAATTAAATGCAAATTCGGGTTCGGAAAATTTCTGAACCTATCTAATTAAATACTAGAGCTCGTCTAATTGTTAATTACACTAATCTAACCACCTAACATGCATAATCGGCTAACTAATTCACTAATCCATTCTAACTAACCATCTAATCCTAGCTTAGCCTAAACTAATCAACTCTTAGGCGTCATTAACTTACTAAGCAAGGATTAGTGAGTTAAACTCACTTGATTAATTATCCACTTGGATCAAAACAACGGGGACGCGGCAGGGAGCGACAAACTCTAAAGCGGGACCGCCAAGCGAGGTTGAGACGGACTTGAAAATGGCCTCGCAAAGCCCACAGTTAAGCTAAGTGGGTTGCTTCGATTCTACCGGTTGCTGGGTAGCTTGACTTGGGGCTGCTGATGGAGTTGATGGACAGGATTCCGGTGGTTCAGCTGGTGATCGTTGGGCCTGCAACTTAAAGATGAAGCTGGATTGCAAGCTAAAAATGGAGCTATTACATGGGCCTCTGCCCAAACGAAAGGCCAGGAAGAAGCTACTGGCGTTGACATCGGTTTGCTGGAGGAAAAAGGTTAACTCGGTGGACTCGATGAAGACGCAGTGGGCAGGCTACGCGTGAGATAGTGTGTCAGTGATGTTTGGGCGAAGAAGAAACGGATGAAGGTGGGGGTGTCGGTGGGGCAAAGAACATGTGAGGGAAATTAACAACGAAGGAGAAGTAGAAGTAGACGAGGAAACGACGAAGCGGGCAAGGCCAGAGAGAACGGGATCGAAGGAGAGAGAGAAAGGATACGGCAGCAGAGGCTTGTTGGCTTAGAGGGGGAAGGGAAAAAGAACCGTGCAACTAAGGGAGAGAGAAAGAGAGAGATCAAAGAGGAAGTTAGCTGGTTCAAAAGTCAAAGAAATTTAAAAGCAAATGGAGACTGCAGTAGAGGAGGGGCAGTCGAACGGAGGAGGGGGGAAAAAGAAAATTAAAAGGAAACATCCCATAATCAAAATTCTTGGTCCCACTTGCTCTTATTTAATCCAATTTGGTCCCCAAAAATCCCCATGCTAGAATACTTGATCCTCACTTGCTTTCTTGCACCATAATTCCCCAAAATAACAAGTCTTGAGTAGCAAAAACGGTCATTTCCCTCAATTCCAAATTTGATTTCCTTTTTCTCGGAAATTCGATTTTCTTAACAAACTTCTCCGATTGAGGCCCAATTTTATTGAAGAAAAAGCCAACACAATTTCTTTTCACCAAGTAACTCACACTGGAGGCCAAAATCCCTTTAAATTGGTCAATCCAAATTTCCGTTCGTTTTCCAAATCGTCCGAATCGATTTTCCGTAAAAATCCCGAACTCGTCGAAAATTACTCGAAAGATGAGTCGTGACATGACGGAACTTTAAATTTCTTAAATCGAACTCAAATTCGCGGTTAATTTCAATTTGACGCGATTTTAGCGTGACCTAACCTACCAGGTAGCTTTTAAGAATTCTCGAAGCAATTGACTCGTGGTCGATTTTCTTCGAGCCACACGTACCTCTTCGACAAATTGGCAACTCTTGGTAGTCGTGAAAATCTCAAGGTTTCAAATATGGACACAGGGTACCCAAAACGATAGAAAATCGGTCCAGTGCTATTTGACGAGAATTTTGTAATCAGGTGGAATCACCCACACTTTGATCACACATCTAGTCGAATCAACCTATCTCCGATTTCTAATCGATTTTTAATTGTGCCGTAATGACCCTTGTAGATTAACACGGTCGAGCGGTCGATTTCTGGTCGAATTCTCCAGTCTATTGCATTAAAATCCCTTAACGGCTTCACCTGATAGGTCAGTTATCTCATGAATGGCCAACTCAGAGAAAAGCACTATAGTCGCGTCAATGAAAAGCCCAACTTATCAAATCGAAATTAGAACCTGAAAATCAAGATGTCACAACTCTCCCCCTCTTATAACAATTTCGTCCTCAAAATTTAAACATTTACCAATCCTTAAACAAAAAGGTGGAGGAGGGTATTGTCATCTCATCGAGTCTCATTTTCTCTGGTTGCTTTTTCAATCTTGTGGTGTTGTCAAACCACTTTGACCAAGGGGACCCCCTTGGTACTCATAATCCGCTCTTTCTGGTCCACAATCTGAACCTAGCTTCCATATATGACACTATGTCGTCCACGTCTAATTATTCAAGACTTAGCATGTGGATCGAGTCAGGCTCATATGTCCTCAACCTCGACACGTGAAAGACGTCACACACTTGCGCCTACCTCGGCAGCAATGCAGGACGATATGCTAGGCTCCCGATTCTCACTAGAATCTCGAAGGAACCTATGTACCTCAATCTCAGCTTTCCCTTCCTGCCGAAGTGCAAAGTATCCCTCATTGGTGACACCTTTCGAAAAAATGCAATCACCAACTTGGAATTTTGGCCTTTGACGCTTAACAAGACAACTTTTCTGGCGCCTCTGAGCGATCTTTAATCTGTCTCTGATATTTGTAATTGCATCTACTGTCGGGAGAACTGACTTTGGGTCTATGATCTTTCATCATCTAACTTCCTTCCCACAAACTAAAGTTTTGTACACTCTGCTATACAATGCTTCAAAAGGAACCATCTGATTGTTCTACTGAAACTGGAAACTTCGGGTCTAAATCTGATATAAATTCATCGCTAGCATTCCATGCAAACAAACTATCTGACGCACATATACTTCTGCATGCCTATTCAAATCAAGATCCTTCCATAAGCGATGAAGTGAGTCGGCTCCGTCCATATGTCGACCACTGCCCAAATAGAATCATTACCTCATTGGCTCCTCAGTAAGCCCGTCACAAGGTCCATTATGACACGATCCCATTTCCACTTCAGGATCTAAAGGGGTTACAGGAGTCTCTTGGCTTACAAAACTATGCCTTCACTGGCTAACACGTTGGACGCTTAGCGACATGATTAGTGATGTCCGTCCCCATACCGAACCACCAATAGTGTTGACACAAATTCTGATACACCTTCGTACTGCCAGGATGAATGCTGCAACTGCTACGATGAAATACTAGAGCTTGTCTAGTTGCTAATTACACTAATCTAACCACCTAACATGCATAATCGACTAACTAATTCACTAATCCATTCTAACTAACCACCTAATCCTAGCTTAGCCTAAACTAATCAACCCTTAGGCGTCATGAACCTACTAAGCAAGGATTAGTGAGTTAAACTCATTTGATTAATGATCTACTCAGATCAAAACGACAGGGACGCGGCAGGGAGCGACAAACTCCAAATTGGGACCACCAAGTGGGGTTGAGACGGGTTTCAAAATGGCCTCGCAAAGCCCACGGTTAAGCTAAGTGGGCTACCTCGATTCTGCCGGTTGCTAGGTAGCTCGGTTTGGGGCTATTGATGGAGTTGATGGACAGGATTCTGATGGTTCCATTGGTGATCGTTGGGCCTGCAACTTAAAGATGAAGATGGATTGTGGGCTAAAAATGGAGTTGTTACGTGGGCCTCTGCCTGAACAAAAGGCTAGGAAGAAGTTGCTGGTGTTGACGTCGGTTTGCTGGAGGCAAAAGGCTAACTTGGTGGGCTCGATGAAGATGCAATGGGCAGGCTGCACGTGAGATGGTGTGTCGATGATGTTTGGGCGAAGAAGAAACGGATGAAGATGGGGGCGTCGGTGGGGAAGAGAACATGCGAAGGAAAGTAACAGCGAATGAGAAGTAGAAGCAAACGGGGCATCGACGAAGCGGACGGGGCCAGAGAGAAAGGGATCGAAGGAGAGAGAGAGAAAGGATAACGCAGCAGGGGCTTGTCAGCTTAGAGGGGGAAGGGAAAAAGAAACGTGCGACTAAGGGAGAGAGAAAGAGAGAGATCAAAGAGCAAGCTAGCTGGTTCAAAAGTCAAAGAAATTTAAAAGCAAATGGAGACTGCAGTAAAGGGGACGGTCAAACGAAGGAGGGGGAAAAAGAAAATTAAAAGGAAACATCCCATAATCATAATTCTTGGTCTCACTTGCTCTTATTTAATCCAATTTGGTCCCCAAAAATCCCCATGCTAGAATACTTGATCCTCACTTGCTTTCTTGCACCATAATTCCCCAAAATAACAAGTCTTGGGTAGCAAAAACTGCAATTTCCCTCAATTCCAAATTTGATTTCCTTTTTCTCGGAAATCCGATTTTCTTAACAAACTTCTCCGATTGAGGCCCAATTTTGTTGAAGAAAAAGCCAACACAAGTTCCTTTCACCAAGTAACTCACACCGGAGGCCAAAATCCCTTTAAATTGGCCAATCCGAATTTCCGTTCATTTTCCGAATCATCCGAATCGATTTTCCGTAAAAATCCCGAACTCTCCAAAAATTCATCGAAAGATGAGTCGACATTCCTAAAATGACTCGTGACATGACAGAACTTTAAATTTCTTAAATCAAACTCAAATTCGCGGTTAATTTCAATCTGACACGATTTTAGTGTGACCTAACCTACCGAATAGCTTTTAGGAATTCTTGGAGTAATTGACCCGTGGTCAGTTTTCTTCAAGCCACACGTACCTTTTCGACACATTGGCGTCTCGCGGTGGTCGTGAAAATCTCAAGGTTTCAAATACGGACACATGGTACCCAAAACGATAGAAAATCGGTCTAGTGCCGTTCGACGAGAATTTTGCAATCAAGTGGAATCACCCACACTTTGATCACACATCTAGTCAAATCGACCTATCTCTGGCTTCTAATCGATTTTTAATTATGTCGTAATGACTCTTGTAGATTAACACGGTTGAGCAATCGATTTCTAGTCAAATTCTCCAGTCTATTGCATTAAAATCCCTTAACGGCTTCACCTAATAAGTCTGTTATCTCATGAGTGGCCAACTCAGAGAAAAGCACTATAGTCGCGTCGATAAAAAGCCCAACTTATCCAATCGAAATCAGAACCTGAAAATCAGAATGTCACATCCTAAGGCTACAACCCTCTAGATCCAAGACTTGGAGAAAGCGTTTTCACTGCTGAGGTGCACAGAGGAAGAAAAGGTGGTCCTTGCAGTATATCAACAGCAGGGTAATGCAAGTACTTGGTGGAGGGCCACCAGAGAAAGTGTTTTCCTAGAAGGTGTGGATCCGGTGTGGAACACCTTCATTGGAGCGTTCAATGGCAGTATTTCTCCATCTATGCCAGGGAACAGAAGATAGCGGAATTTCAACGCCTTTGTCAAGGTCTAATGACTATGGACCAGTACGAGGCAAAGTTTGCCGAGTTATCGCAGTACACTCCTAGGTTGATCGAGGATCCCGAGGAGGAAGCGAGGAGGTTTAGGGATGGCCTCCGATCAGAGTTGAAAAATCCGATGGTACCGCTCGATCTAAAGAACTATAATGAGCTGTACGGAAGAGCCCAACTGATAGAGAGGAATCTGAACAAACAACCCGCTGCATTTGGGTTGCGATTTGGTTCTAACCAAGATAGGAATCGGTTTAAGAAGAGATCGATGTCCGAAGGAAGGTATCTTGTTCCGCCCAACAAGAAGGGTGGGATAGAAAAGTCAACGTCGAGCCAGAATGGAGTGTGACGTTCCTGCGGAAGACAACATGGATTAGCCCCATGCCCTTCTAGGAAGGGTGCTTGTTTTGTGTGTGGCCAGTAAGGTCACATAGCCAAGAGTTATCCCAGAAAACAAACGGGGCCGCAGTTATCGCCACCACCACCGATTGGTCAGAACCGAGGAATCACGCCTCCGAATGCGCCACAAGGTGGTTTGAACAGGCCGCCAGCTCAAGGACAAGTGTACACCCTCATTCGAGGACAAGCAGAGGAATCGCCTGATGTGGTCACAGGTACGGTTTCGCTAAACGACCACGTTGCCTATGCTTTATTTGACCTCGGAGCAACTCATTCATTTATAGCTGAGCAGTATGTTAAGCTAGTGGGATTGATTCCTGAGTTAGTGGAGTCAATGGTTAGCATATATACACTGTTAAAGGATAAGGTGTTAGCTATAGTGGGTTGTCCTGGTTGCAAGTTAGTGATTGGTGAGCGAGATGGGAGGATAGATTTGATAGTCCTAGCCATATATGATTTCGATGTGATAATTGGTATGGACTGGCTCACCAAGCAATGAGCTAAGATGGACTGCTACCACAAGGCGATTCAGTTTAACCCGTCAGCGGTGAGAGCTTCGAGTTTATTGGGAGTCGAGGAGGACCCTCGATTACTTTAATCTCGTTGTTATAGGCAACCCATTGGTTAAACGGGGGTTGTCAAGGTTACTTGGCGACTGTCATGAATACAACAGTTGAGGAGCAGAAGATAGAAGATATTGCAATGGTTCAGGAGTTTCCATATGTGTTCCCGAAAGAGTTGCCAGGTTTGCCGCTAGAAAGAGAGATAGAGTTCATGATTGAGTTAGCCCCCGCGACAGAGCCAATCTCTAAGGCTCTTTACCAGATGGCGTTGTCGAAATTAAAAGAGCTGAAGGTGCAGATGCAGGGAACTGTTGGATAAGGGATTCATACATCCAGTGCATCACCTTAGGGAGAACCGGTTCTGTTAGTGAAGAAGGATGGTTCGTTGCGTCTGTGCATCAACTATCGTCAACTCAGTCAGGTGACGATCAAGAACAAGTATCCATTGCCAAGGATCGATGACTTGTTTGACCAATTACATGGAGTGTCAATATTTTCTAAAATCGACTTGAAGACAAGGTATCATCAGTTGAGGATCAGAAAATAGGATATACCAAAATTGGTGTTTCGTACTCAATACAGCCATTATGAGTTCACTATAATGTCGTTTGGTTTGACGAACACCCTAGCTGCTTTCATGGATCTGATGAACCGTGTATTCAAGGAGTACCTGGATCAGTTTGTGATCGTGTTCATCGACGACATCTTTGTGTACTCTAGTATTTCTAAGGAGCACGAAAGGCACTTAAGGATAGTACTTCAGACTCTGAGGAATCATGAGCTGTACGCGATTTCAGGAGAAGGAATCTCCGTGGACCCAGCCAAGATTGAAGCAATTGTCAACTGGCCAAAATCGACGACAGTGATAGAGATCAGAAGTTTTCTAGATTTAGCAGGTTATTACAGAAGGTTTGTGGAAGGGCTTTCAACATTAGCTCTGCCTTTGACTCGATTGCTAAAGAAGGAAGAGAAATTTGTATGGACAGACAAGTGTGAGCATAGTTTCCAAGAGCTTAAGCAGAAGCTGACTAACGCACCTATGTTGACGATTCCATCTGGTCATGGAGGATACAAGATCTACAGTGATGTGTCATTTAGAGGACTGGGTTGCGTGTTGATGCAACATGGTAAGGTTCTTACATACGCGTCTCGTCAATTGAGACCTTATGAACTGAATTATCTGATGCATGACTTGGAACTCGCAATGATCATTTTTGCCCTGAAGATTTGGAGACATTATTTGTGCGGAGAAAGATTCCAAATCTTCACTGACCATCAAAGTCTCAAGTACTTATTCTCCCAAAATGAGTTGAATATGAGACAACGTTGCTGGATGGAACTTCTGAAGGATTATGATTGTGATATTTTGTATCACCCTAGAAAGGCGAACAAGGTCGCCGATGCATTGAGTCGGAAGTCTTCAATTGTGCAAATGGTACTCAAGGAATGGATTTTACTCAAGAGAGCTCGAGATTCGATTTTCAAATTTGAGGTAGGCCACCTTTCAAGTCTTATGGCCACCCTTAGAATTGAACCGAAAGTGCATATCAAAATCAAGATGCTTCAGCTGACAAACCCCGATGTTCAGAAAATCCTGCAAGAGGATACCGATAAGAGGAAAGCTGATTTTCAGATTCCTAAAGACGAAACACTAAGGTTCTGAGAACGACTATGTGTACCTGACGATGTAGAGCTTAAAGAAGAGATCTTGTCAGAAGCTCATCGTAGCAGTTACAGCATTCATCCTGGCAGTACAAAGATGTATCAAAATCTATGTCAACACTATTAGTGGTTTGGTATGAAGGCAGACATCACCAAGCATGTCGCCAAGTGTCTGACATGTCAGCAAGTGAAGGCACAGCACTGTAAGCCGAGAGGACTTCTGCAACCTCTCGAGATTCCCGAGTGGAAATGGGAACACGTCACAATAGATTTTGTGACGGGCTTACCGAGGAGTCAGAGAGGTAATGATTCCATTGGGTAGTGGTCGACAAACTGACGAAGTCGGCTCACTTCATCGTAGTACAAAAGGACCTTGATTTGAATAGGCACGCAAAGTTGTACATGCATCAGATTGTTTGACTACATGGAGTGCCGATGACGATTACCTTAGACCGAGACCCAAGGTTTACAACTGCATTTTGGAAGAGTTTGCAGGCTGCTTTTGGAATGAAGCTACAGTACAATACGGCCTATCATCCGCAGATGGATGGTCAGTCTGAGAGGACGATTCAAACCCTCGAAGACATGCTACGAGCTTGCATGTTGGATTTTAAGGGAAGTTGGGAGGAACAGCTTCATCTTGTCGAGTTTGCCTACAACAACAGCTACCAGTAGAGCATTCAGATGGCTCCTTTTAAAGCAAGCGTACAAATTGCCAATTTGTTGGGATGAGGTTGGAGAATGGAAGATCATAGGCCCAGAGTTGGTTCAGTAGTGGGTGCAGTTGCAGTTATCAGAGACAGATTAAGAACTACTTAGAGCCACCAGAAAAGCTATATCAATAAGCGTCGAAGGCCATTAGAATTCCAAGTTGGTGATCACGTCTTTCTGAAGGTGTCACCAATAAGGGGTACCTCGTGCTTCGGCAAGAAAGGAAAGCTGAGTTCGAGGTATGTAGGTCCCTTTGAGATTCTGGAAAGAATCGGGATCCTAGCGTATTGTCTTGCATTGCCGCCGAGGTTGGTGCAAGTGCATGACGTCTTTCACGTGTCAATGTTGAGGAAGTATGAGTCTCACCCGACGCACGTGCTAAATTTTGAAGAGTTAGACATGGACGACAGAGTGTCGTACGTGGAAAGCCCAGTTCATATTATAGATCGTAAGGAACAGATTATGCGCACCAAGACGATCCCGTTGGTCAAAGTGGTCTGGCAACACCATGGTACCGAAGGAGCAACCTAGGAGAGTGAAGAGTCGATGAGACGACTGTACCCCCACCTTTTTTGTTTAAAGAGTTGTAATGGTTTAAATTTCGAAGACGAAATTTTTATAAGAGGGCAAGAGTTGTGACATCCTGATTTTCCAATTCTATTTTCAATTGAATGACTCGGGCTTTTCATCGATGCGCCTATAGTTCTTTTCCCTGAATTGATCACTCACAGGATAACTAGTCTACCAGATGAAGCCATTAAGGGATTCTAACGCAACAGACTTGAGAATTCGACCAAGAATCGGCTACTCGATCGTGCTAATCTACAAGGGTCATTACGGCACTTTCAAAATCAACCAGAGACCGGAGATAGGTCACTTTGACAGAGGTATGTGATTAGTGTATGGGCAATTCCACCTAATTGCAAAAATCTTGTCGAACGACACTAGAGCAATTTTTCTGTCATTTCTATACCCTGTGTCTGTATTTGAAATCTTGAGATTTTCACGACAACCGAGAGTCGCCAATGTGTCAAAGATGTACACTGTGGCTCGAAAATAATCGACCACAAGTCAAATGCGCCAAAAATTCCTAAAAGATACCCGGTAAATTCGGATGCGCTAAAATCGCGCCAGATTGAAATTAATTGCGAAATTGAATCCGAATTCAGAAATTGAAAACTCTATCGTGTCACAATTTATTTTAGGAACCTCAACTCATCCTCCAAAGATTTTTTTGCAAACCGAGATTTTCGGCGAAAAATCAAAGTAATGTTATTTTGGACCGGGAAATTCATAGACTCGCTTTTAGTCACATTTTTTGGATTTGAGTTGGATTTTGTATGCCATGGGGGGTGGAACATTTTGGACTACTTTAATGGCTTCTTGAGGAAGATTGAGGAGAGAGAAGTGGCTGTGGATGGCTAATGGCTGGTGGGGGCAAGCCAAGGGAGAGAAAGACAAGTGTTGAAGGCTAAGGAGGCCACTTTGGGGTCCCCCTCTTTAGCAGCCCTTCTTCCTCCTTGAAGCCCTCATTTCTCCATTGTTGTGGCTATCTTTGAGCTCCAAAAACTAGAGAAGACCAGCAAAAACCGGCCAGCTCCCTCCCCCTTGCCGTCGGACCGCTGCACGCCAGCAGGACCATCGTCGCTCGTCTAGCCCACACTTGGCTTGCTCGCAAGCCTGCCTACACTTGGCTTGCTCGCAAGCCTGCCTGTGTGTCCCCGCGCCCTGCTCGTCCACCGTCCAACACCGTACGTCGTCGCCAGCTACTGTACGTCATCGCCAAGGCCGCCGAAAGCCCCGCCTAGTCCGTCGTAACCCCACCGTGTCCCGCCACTGCAGCCCGCTGTCCCGTCTTTGCCGTTTCCAGCCAACCAACCACCGGAGTAGCTCCTTGCAGTCAAGAACAAAAACTGAAGAGCTCAGCTTAGCTGAGACTTCGGGAGGCTTTTCTGGGCCCTTCCAGACCTTGTTTAGCATCGCTGCTTGGAGGATTGTTGCTTGCCTCCACGTTGTCGTCGCCGTGAACTCATCAGATTGCAAAACTGGTAAGTTTACTTGCTAAACCTTGCTTAGGAGGTTAATTATGCTTAAGGGGTGTTTAGATTAAGCTAAGTGTGTTTAGGTGGTTAGATTAGTTTAATTAAAGGTTAATTAGATTAAGGGGTTGATTAGTTTAATAGGTTGATTAATTAGCCTAATTCGGAGATTATATTAGTGTAATCTTAATTAGGCGCTTAATTAATTATTTTATATTAATTAATTATTTCGAATTTATTTAATTAAATTAAATTATATTATATTTAATTAATATAATATTATTTATTTAATTTTCGGAATATATTTAATTAATTATTATTTTCCAAAAATTATGCTGGGATAACCGGTCGTTAGAATTTCGTGCCGATTGTTGTGGTGTGGTTAGATTATGCAATTGATTGTTGGATATTGCAAATTGAGTGATGATTGTGAAAATTATGGTATTTATTCAGAAAATCCCGGATGTTGGGTTTTGACACCAAAAATGGATTTTAAGTACTATATCAAGTAGTGGGGTTTAAAAAGGAAATGTATCAGTTTTTCTGGTTTGAATTGACATGTACCCATACACACGATTATTTTCCCGGATGTTTTTAATACGAAGAAAATAGACTAGGATCACTATTTTTATTGAGGCATTTGAGTGCAATGCACGGTATCTTGAGTCAAGGTTGAGTGGTCGTGTGTTGGTTAAGAGAACCCATCATGAGCTGTGAGCTAGACGTGCCCCTATATGGGATGCCTGCACAATGGATGTCGGTCGCAGTAGATTTTGGACCGATGCTCCTTCGGGAACGCCGTCGATGTACTGACAAAGCCATGCTCAATGGGTGAGACGATGTCTAGCTATGCCAATAGACCGCCGAACTTGGGAGTAGGCCATGCCCTAGAGGGACGAGATTAACAATTGGAATGCATGATTGGTTGAGTTAGATGCACCTGATTATGAGACAAAACTATGTTGCATGGTATGGGACGTATCATAACGGTTTGGCCTTATAATCGGGACCCCTGTAATTGATTGAGTTGATGAGGCGTTTTAATTATATGCATTGTGTATACGAATATTGCTGACATGCAAGAGGGAACTAAAGCGAGGTAAGTTCTCTGGACTGTGTGGCTAGGCCACCCTTAGGCATATTTCGTTCCTAATAGGGTTTAAGAGGTAAACTTGCTGAGACAATGTCTCACCCCGTCGTGGGCTTAACTTTTCAAGTCCTTAGATGGTGGTTGTGGAGGACCCGAAGCCCCGGAGTCTGTGGAGGTGGAGTCTAAAGTATCGGCATATGTGTCCGACTAGTATGTCGTATGACGGCTTCTTTTTAAGAGCCAATCTTTTGTAGAATTTTGACTAGACTTGTTTTGTATCTAAACCCAATATATTTATATAAGGGTGTTTTGTGAAATGTTGCCCTGTTTTTCTATCCCATGTTGTTTCTTGTCAAGGGTTTATTGTTTCGCTTCCACATGTGCTTAAAATGAATGGGTCGGTGATGCCACCTGGGAACGTCGCACTTGTATCGACCGCAAAGGGATGTGCACACACTCGAGGATCAAGGTGTGACATAGATTTCTTCATCGAGATCTCCATGAATGAAGGCATTGTGAACATCCATTTGATGGAGGTCCCAATTGTGGAAAGCAGCAACAGAAAGGAAAGAACAAACAGTGACGTTTTTCACAACTGGAGAAAATGTCTCGTGATAATCAAAACCTTCACATTGTGTAAAGCCTTTTGCCACTAAGTGGGCTTTGTACTGTTCAATAGATCCATCAACCTTATATTTGATCTTCTATACCCACTTGCAACCAATGGGTTTACGATGAATAGGTATAGGAACTATTTCTAATGTGTGATTTTCTATTGAAGCATGCAACTCTGCTTCCATGGCCTTCTGCCACCGTGGATCACGAACTACTTCGGCATAGGATGATGGTTCTATTTCCTCGGAAATACGACTGACGCAACACCTATGTTCCGAAGATAGTCAATCGAACAAAACATAAGAGGAGACAGGGTATGGGGTACCTGATGAGTTGAGGGAGGCACAAACGTAATCCTTCGTCCATGTAGGGGAACGAATAATCCAACCTGAACGTCACGGGGGAATACAATCAGTTGGAGAAGATGATGACTCCGAAGTAGACTGTGGAGATAATTGTTCTGAATCAGAATTTGTGCCAACGTACACTGGAGATTCTACAGCTGAACAATCTTGGATGGATGGGAAATCCGCAGTGGTCTCAAGCACTGAAGAAGAAGTCGAGGCATCCAGAGACGTGATGGGTATATATTGGGAAATAGGAGATAAATCTTCCTCAAATAAAAAATGTATGTTATGATGATTTGAGCTAGAAAGCTCATTTGAAGATGCTTCGTCCTGAAAAGGGAAAATGTCTTCATGAAAAACGACATCTCTGCTTACAAAGAAGTTTCCTATCGACGGCTCATAAACACGATATCCCTTCTAAAGAGTTGGATATCCCATGAAGATGAATTGTTTGGCCCGAGGACTCATCTTGTCACGAGGACCTAGGGCAGTGGCATAACATAAGCAACCAAAAACTTTCAAGTGATTAAGCTCGGGCTTCTTACCAAATAGTACTTCAAAAGGAGTGCATCCATCGAGAACCTGAGTCGGCGTGCGATTGATCAGGTATGCTGTTGTAACCACACAATCTCCCCAAAAAGTCTCAGGAATTGACGCTTGGAATTTAAGGGTACGCGCGACTTCCAAAAGATTACGATGTTTACGCTCAACAATCCCATTTTGTTGAGGTGTGTAGATGCACGTGCTTTCATGCAGAATTCCATGAGAAGAGAAAAGTGATTGATAGTCATGGCTAGAAAATTCTTTCCCATTATCCATTCAGATATGTTGAACAGATTTCCCAAATTGATTTTTCAACATGGTTAAAAAATTCTTTAAGTGCGAAAGAGCTTGACTTTTTTATTGCATAAGAAAAACCCATGTAGCACTAGAATGATCATCTATAATTGTAAGGAAGAATTGAGACCCATCACGATGTGAGGTGTGATAGGGACCCCAAATGTCTACATGAATTAAGGATAAATTATCTGTAGCTCAAGATTTACTCGTGGGAAAAGGAGCACGTGATTGCTTGGCAAGAGGACAAATTTTGCATTGAGGATGCGGAAATGAAGCACTATGACCCAAACATTGATGAGAAAGAATAATTTTATCATTGGTAGCAATATTACACAATGATTTTTTATTCATAGAAATATGCGACAAGTCAAAACTTTCGGGAAAACTGGTCCAAAAATATAGTCCTTCTTAAAGACTACCAAAGCCCATTAGTTTTTTTTTTTTTTTTTTGCAAGAGGAACCAACTTGCACCGACAGTGCACCGTAAACCGCCTGGTGACGCTAGCAAGGAAACCACCACCCCGACGCCACACTTAAATCGCCTAATGATCCGCCAACCTCCCTCCAACTTGCGTTGCAAGGGCTTCGAACTCCCGCCCTCCCCGAGGAGGACGTTGTAGAGCTTACCCAGCGGAGCCACCTGAGCTGGTGGTACCAAAGCCAAAGCCCATCAGTTTGCCAGTTGAAATGGCCTGAAAGAGACATGTGTCAGAATTAAAGAGAATACGATAGGAATTGTCCTCACAGGCCTTTGACACTGAGATAAGATTAAATTGGAACTGAGGGACATAAAGAACATTTTAAAGGGTAATCAAAGGACTAAGATTTATTGTCCCTATCTTTGTTACATATATGGTATTTCCATTTGGAAGCATCACAGTTATAGGGAAATGAGTTTTATGGGTCTGAGAAAAAAGACTTTCATCGCAGATGATATGATCACTAGCACCTAAATCAATTATCCATGCATCATGAGAAATGGAATTAAGGCAATATAAAGTACCTGAGAAGCTTCCCCCTTTATCAGAAATTTCCAGTTGTCTCAATGCTCTTATGATTTGCTGGTACTAATTTTTGGTAATAGATTGATTGATATTGTGCCCAATGACTTGATTGGTCGAAGATTCCCTTTTCCTTTCTCCCCAGGTTTACCATGCAATTTCCAGCAAGTTTCCATTGTGTGATGAGGACGTTTGCAATAATCGCAGTATAATTTCCCCTTTCCTTTAAAATTTCCTTTCAAGGATGATGTGGCACCACGAGAGCCATGAGATCCTTTAAAAAAAGGTACTGTTGTGGGTTGTTGTGGGCCATTGGATTCGGCTGAAGCCGTGGCTAAATAACAGCCGTCTGATCTTGAGATTAAATCATGGCCATCCATTTGAAAGTGTCTAAGGTTGCCTTCTCCTCCCTTGGACAATGTAGCAACAGTAGCAGGAACTCCTCGGGCCGTGTGACGTCCCAGGGCGTCACGTACTAAGCGCAAGCGGAAGTTTGAATTATTATTATTATTATTATCTTCCTAAACTTGTAACCTCCTTCTTGTTGTATCTATAGTATTTACCATTGAAGGTTAGCATGTATAACATGGATTATTTAAAATATATAATTTGTACTTATGAGGTTATCCTACAATTACTCTACCAATAATTAATATAGGCCAATGTTTTGATGCATATAGATAAGATCACAAGAAGCTTCATTTCTTTTACCATCATCAGGGCCTACAAAATTTATCAACCTGGACTCTTTTCATGTCCATCGCCTATATATATACAACATATTTATAGCAAAAGTAAGGCGCAACAAAAACCAGGGATAAGAGGGTGAGGATGTCTACTTCATGAGTTCCCACACAAGCCCACGTTCAAAAAGAAACAAAAGATAGACAGCTTCTTCGTGATCAAAGGCGTCTAGGCGCCATCCGTCCCAACTCCTGCTCCATCATTGCTAAAAGGGATAGGGCCAAACATCGCTCCATCATGCTTGACAAACCAGGCAACAAACTTCATAGGGATCATCTCAGCTCTACCATCATCCATCCATAACGTGGCCTCATATTTGGAGAAGGTCAACTCCACGTCAGCATCATACACATCAGTGAAAGTAACCTCAATGTTCGATATCACACCATAACGAGCTAATGGCGGCACATCCATACTATCAATCTGAAAAATGTAAGGTATGAGCAAAACTATGCCCAGTAAAGAATGATAAAACTCTAACTTAAATAATCCACAACCATCAATATTACAAGGGAATCATAATCCAAACAATTCAGGATATAATAATATAGTCGTCACAAGCATAGACAATTGGATATTAATACATCACATAAGTAATCACCTTATATGCATCCATCTCCATACTTACCTTTTTAAAATCAATTTCATATCAAGATACAATGCAACAATAATGCATGAACTCACTCGCCAAATAGAATTATATTTAGTGTCATAAGATCCACCCTCGAATCAGTCATAACCGGAACTCTACCGGCTTGATCGAGTCACTTCCGGAAAGTACGTTATCCGGACTTCCACAACATCTCTAATTGTGGGCATCTCACTCCAAGGCATCCCGGTATCACACAACTGAGGTCCTCCCAAGACCACTCAGCAAGGGGCATCTCACTCCGAGCCATCTCACTCCGAGACATCTCAGTATCACACACTGCTGAGGCATCCTTGATCACACACAAGGGCATCTCACTCCGAGGCATCCCGGTATCTCTCTACCGAGGCATCCAAGACCACTCAGCATGGGCATCCCAAACTTCCGGGGGCATCACCGGTATCTCTGTACCGATGGGTTCATTCACTCTCTTAAGCACACATTTCACACCACCACACCTTTAATTAATGCATTTATCGTATGCAAAAGAAAAGACTCCAAAGTATCTATCAATGTATCTAATTCTCATGATCCTAGCACACGTGTGTGTCCAAATTATAAGATAAAATCCATTACGACATGTCACATACCATGCCGAACAAATATTTATCCCATAATCAAGCACTATGCACCGCACACGTTGCATTCGCATGATACTATATGCACTTATATCTCAAATGATGTATGAGGCCTATTCTTTCATGACTAGTATCTATTATGAACTGATTAGACTCTATGTACATCCTGCAAGTTAAATATATAGAATACAATATATATTATATATTCTCGGGTTAGGACAGTTTACTGGTTGATTGCACAGTTTCTGTTTTGGACATAGAAAGTATATCAATTCTTGTCGAAACACTACCAAATTTTAGCACGTTATATTAGAGACATAGATCGACATTTTTCGCGAAGAAACTTAAGTTCTAATCTTACTGTGTTGAGAGAAACAATTGCTTTAATCTTTACTAACACCCTGTACGGACGTCCAGATTTATATCCACAAAAAAAAAAACAATTACTTACCAATTCTTATCCGTTTAATCTCAAATTTTGACACGTTATTCTTTAAGATGTGTTCTACAATTTTCATTTAGACATCAAGGTCCAATTATAACTAGGTAAATACAGAAAATTCGTATAACCAGTAAAGGTCATACAATTTCTCATGAAAACAGTTCACTGATTTTATTTTTTTACTAAATTCCCTTTATCACTATGTTTTTATATTCATATGGTTCTAGCTACTTATATAACTCGATATTATAGATATTCCACCATATAGAATAATTCCTTTCCTATTTCTAGTAGTCATACATAAGAAAAATAAACACAAACGAAAAGATTCCATAACCGTTCTTATCTAGAAACGAACATGTGCACGATTTCATTTACTTTTATCCCAACTAACCTATTTAACATTTCACAAGCTCCTTCGACAATACTCTAATACCTAATCACAGCAACTTAAAATAACTTCGGCCTATCTATCCTAACAAATAATCAATTAATCAAACAGCCGACTTTCATCAAGTTTCCAAAACATGCAAGACTTAAAACAACATGCAATGACTTCTAGCTTCACTC
The DNA here is from genome assembly GCA_014182395.1 of Eucalyptus sp. ANBG9806169. Classification (NCBI taxonomy): domain Eukaryota; kingdom Viridiplantae; phylum Streptophyta; class Magnoliopsida; order Myrtales; family Myrtaceae; genus Eucalyptus; species Eucalyptus sp. ANBG9806169. The sequence continues at coordinate 45,768,828 of CM024578.1, forward strand.
TTGTGTTCATCAAGCTCAAAACAACACAAAACTACCACTTCTCATCACCTCACTTAACAAAACAGCACACTCATACTTGAAATTCGAAATATACAAGGTTCAAAAATGACATGCACTGACTTTTATCCTTAATCTAACACTTACTCAACTCAGATTAACCATAAAACAACAACTACAAGTCATATCCTTCATAGCTTGGTTAGATCCGCAAGCTTTCTTGATGAAATGGTGGATAAACTTCAACTTAGAGTTATATCTTTCCTTACCTTTGTTTAGCTATCAATATAACACAAGAACACTTCAAGATCAGCACCAAAGTCTCGCATGCAAGAGGAAGAAGCTTACTGGTTTTGCTTCTGGTTTCCTCACAGCTTGACCAAGAGGAAGACACAAAGGGGATGGGTTTTCTCGGTTCTCGAAGAGAGAGAGATTTTCAAAATTTAAAGAAAGAAACAAGCCTACTAACTAATCTCTAGGCTAGGCAAATGATGAGATTTGCTAATGATTATTCCTCTTTGCTTGTTTTGGTTGTGAAGGCATTGAATTTGTGGGTGGTGGAGAGAAAAACGGAGGGGAGGGAAGGTGTCGTGGCCTCCAAATGAGGGATCTCTCGCCATTTGTCATTTAATTTTAATTAGGTTTTAATTCATGTTATTAGTTGTAACATTAGTTGCTAATGTTCTTCAATTAATTCCTTTCGTTTCCACTTGATTTCAATCACACAAAATCATAACACACATAACTTATCAACTAGTTAATGTTAATCTAAAAAGAATTTATCACAAAATGCTAAAGTCAGAAATTTATATTAGCATTACAATCATTAATTAAATTATCTTATTTATAATCCATAAATCTTAACCAAAAATAAAATCACTTGGGCCTAATTATTTATCTCTAGCCCAACGGGCTTAATCTACAACAATCCGGCCTACTAAACTAAACTTACGAACCTAAAAATCCCGAATCTTGGCCCACTCAATCCAAGCCCATTCGATCCTCACGGTCCATCGGGTTCACTTCTTGGCCCGATTTAAAATAATCCAAACTCCTAACGATTCAATCAATGAATACCGGTGAAATTTGGGATGTCACAAGCTGCCTCTCCAAGCTACTAGACCCATCGAATCGAAGCTAGCTAGGAGGCTGCCGGCCGATGGTGGTCTAGATCTGGGGGCAGCAGGTCCGGGCAAGAAGCCACCAATCACGAACGGTCTAGACTCGAAGGCAGCAAGGGTGATTCCCTCTCCGGTTCATGCGTGTTCTGATGTAGCCGTCCTTTGGCTCTCCACTTGGACAGCCAATTGATAGATCCACCCGAGCGGTGGCGCCGGCTCCATCACAAGAATCTGGGACCTAAAATGTGAGTAATTTTCGTTCAAGATTAGTAAAAAACGGGTTGCTTTCTCATTTTCCCTAATTGCTCTATACCGTTGAAGCATTTTGTCTAGCCCCTCGAGCTACTCTTCAACCCCCTCTAGCTCATTCCAAAGGGCCGAGAGACAGTTGAAGCAAGTTGTGACGAACTAATTTCCCTTCTTTAGTTCTCACACGGCTTGGGTGAGTGAGAAAATTTTGGCCCGGTCGAGTTTTCCATACATCTCGCAGATGTTGTCCCATATCGTCTTCGAATCTTCAATCGGTGGAAGTCCGGTGGCCACCTCAGGAGCCAAGCAATTTCCAACCCACATCCGCACAAGTTGGTTGCGTCTATGCCAGTGTCACTATGAGCGCTTGTCGGTCGGAAAAGGCACGGTTCCATCAAGGAACCCGTCTTTGTCCTTTATGACCAACGCCCGCCACAGATCTCGAGCCCGGGTATTGTAATTTTCAAGTCTGATGAGCTGCAAAGAGATGAGTCGTAACTCGGGGCTATTGCCCGGCGACGCGTAAAGTGGGTCGCCGGCCAGAATGACATATGGCAGAAAGCCGTGCACCATAGTCGGATAGGGGTTTGCCCTCTGACCTTGCGAAATGGGCTTGAGTCCTAGGCTTAGACCCGTCCAGCCCATTCCGGCATTGAAGGGTCCTGCTTCAGTGGGCCAAGCTCGAGGATTCAGAAATCCTTCTCTAGCCATGCCATATGAAGCCCGTGACGAAGTTGGCCCGGCTACCCACGGACCCTGGAAGGGGAACCACTAAATTGGAGGCCACTGGATCGGCCTGGAAACATCTCGTGGAGCAAGAGCTAGATCAGAAGTTATTAGTTATGGAACACACGTCTTCAGTCGGATCAACCTAACCTAGATTTTGAGGTGAATTCGGGGCCATAAGATGAATTCCTATTTGTCAGAGTCTGAAGAATAGGCCAAGAATTGAGAGAACGACCTATAAATTTTGTATATTTAGTCGTGTGTATTTATATTGTATAAGTTTCTGTTTATAATACAATGAATGTCTAACTAAGGAAATTAAAAGGAAGATACATTAAGGCTCCATTCGTTTCGCGAAAAATGTGGTGTTTCTGGAAAATAGTTTTCAATAAGTCATTTTGCAGGAAAATGTAATTATTTTCCGGTGTTCGAATGAAATCTGAAAATGAAATGGAAAATATTTTTCACTTTGTTTGGTAAGGAAAATATTTTCTTTCATATACTCTTTTTCATTTATTTTATTTTTGTAAATGGAACTTTCATATTTTTTAAAAATTGATTTTTAATTTTTAAAATCTATTATTGATTTTTTTTTCTTTTTCTTTGTTTTCCATCTCTTTCTTTCTTGGCCGATCGCCGGCCATGGTGATGTCCCACGATCGGCCACCGGCAAGCCTCAAGCTCGCCGACGAGCACGAGGCTTACCACTCCCCAGATTGGTGAGCGTGAGCGTGAGCGTCGAGCTCGAGGCTTGCTAGATCGACGAGCGCGAGCTTAAGATCGATGAGGTTGAGGTTCACCTAGCGACGCCTGACGACCAGCCAAGAAAGAAGAAGATGGGAAACAAAGAAAATAAAAGGAAATTAAAAAGTAAAAGGAAATTAAAAATAATTCGAATTAAAAAAGAAAAAGAAAATTAAAAAATAATTCAAATAAAAAAAAAAAAAGAAGAAGAAGAAATGGGAGGATGAAGTGAAGATTTGTAGAGGTGTGAGATAAGAGATAAGTGAGGAAAATATTAACCACTTTTCAAAAGTGGAAAACATTTTCCCTTAATTTAGAAAACTATTTTCCTTTCATGGAAAATATTTTCCCCAGGGAATTCATTTTCCATTAAACGAACGCCAGAAAATTCGAAAAACGTTTTCTCATAAATTATTTTTCGCGAAACCAGCGGAGCTTAAATCAAATCCAATCATAGATTGACATAATTAAACAAATATGATCTCCTATAATCTTTGATTGGTTGATCATGATCTTCAGTCTGATTCTCGCATATCTTCAACATTCGGTGAGTTGAATATGATTCGTTTCCTATCACATCCGATGGAGAATTGAAAGCTGTTTGTGTGAGAACTTATGTTGGTTTCTTGATCAAAATATGCAAAACATATTCACCATCATCTCTTTTTATTGGCACAAATGATTATGGCAGTAGAAGATAGGCATTGTATTTCCACAAAGTATGTGCCTTTTTGAGAAAGGGCATCTCAAGACACGGAAAAGCTTCTTCAAATACAGGCATGCCATGTTTATATGTTTTCTGATGTGGTAGTCACGTGTGGTGCTACATCAACATTACATGTTTGCCAAAAAAAAAAAAAAAAGAGGAAATATTAGTCAAATTAAGGGAGGAAATCGCGAGCAGTTGCATTAGTTGAGAGTCCTTCCCTCATCGCTAAGGTTGAGAGTTCGAAACCCGCGTTTACTAATGCGTTGTAAGTAGAGGGTCATTGTGTTGGGGTCATGTGCTAGTCTCCCCCAAAGTATAGTCGTCTATACTAGGCGTTCCATGCACTGTATGGCTAGGGGACCCCGTAAGGGGGCCCGGCGGATCTTCGGTTACCAAAAATATATATATATATATATATACTACATGAAAAAATCAGGGAGTAATGGTCCACGGCTGTTCCACATGCACGAAAGTCGACACCTTAAGCCTCATCTATTGATATGTTAATGGGAGAAAAACCAAAATTATGGCAAGTGGGAATTGAATTGACCCAATAAAAGAAGATGATAAAGCACTTGCCAATGTTAGGTGACCTGAAATAGAGACCCGCGTGGTCTTTGCAAATATTGGGTGGCGTGAAAGACCTCCACGGCAGTCCCAAATTTGTTGGGAGTTCACCTCACTCAACCACTACAGCAGTAAAGCCTATTATAAATACACATGACAGAAGAAGATGGAGAAGCTGAGGACATTTGACTCTATTAATAGCGTAAGGTACAGACAGACACGGTTTTGAAGAAAATAAATGGGAACAGTCACTCCCATTTCTCCTCTTTTTTTCCCTTTATTATCTTTTGAAAGAGTGAGTACCTAACACTGCATGACTAATTGAACTTTTTTTCCTAAATGAAGGGGGAGCAAGCTGCGATTGGGTCGTCCTTTTCGAAATAAAAAGATCGGCCTAATAAGTAGCTTTCGACCAAATCACCAATATTTTCACTCGTTTAGATGTAGAATATTTTTATATCGATTACAAAACTTGCGCGTGGTTTTGTAGTTTGAAAATTAAAATTAGCAGGACAATAACAATAGGACCCATTATGCCATTTACGTATTTGAGTTTTCAAACTTTTATTTTGTTAATTTAGAAACATTTAGAATTAACATTGATATCATTCATTAAATTATCTCTTTGGTTTTATTATCACAAAATATGGATGATCCCAGAATTAATCATTTAAATTATCTCTTTGGTTTTATTATCACAAAACATGGATGATCCCAGAGTTAATCATTTCGAGAAGTTTCCTAACTCTAAATTTTACGGGTCTTACATGTAGAGGCAATTATGGAGTTACTTTCTTGTTGATCAAAATAAGAAAGACCCACGGGGTCCTTGCAAATGTTGGGTGGTGTGAAAGACCTCCACGACAGTCCCGAAGCTGTTAGGAGTTCACTTCATTCAACCCCCACAGCAGTAAAGCCTATCAAGGCACATGACAAAAGAAGATGGAGAAGCCGAGGAGATCTGACTCTGTAATAGCGTGGGGTACAGAAAGACAAACGGTTTTGAAGAAAATAAATGGGAACAGTCACTCTTATTTCTCTCTCTTTTTTTTTTTTTACTTTTTCTTCTTTGAGAGAGTGAGTACTTAACATGGCATGAATTGATTTTTTTTTTTTTTCTAAATGAAAGAGGATCAATCCGCGTTTGCGTCGTCCTTTTTGAAATACAAAAATTGGGCCAATAAATAGCTTTAGACGAAATCTTCAATACTTTGACTTGCTTATATGTAGAATATTTTCATATCAATTACAAAGCTTGCCCGGTTAACCTAATCACATCGCATGGTTTTGTAGTTTGAAACTTACAATTAACAGGATAATGACTAAAGGAGTCCTTATGCCATTTACGTATTCAAGTTTTCAAACTTTTATTTCGTTCATTTAAGAATTAAAACTTGCATTAAAAACCGGTTGATAGACTCAATTTGCTCCATCAATTTCTTTGGGATAGAAACCATAGCTGATTTCTTTAATGCCATATAGACATAATAACAGATTGCGTGAGAATATGTCTACATGATCATGAATTCTTATGTGCAAAAGAGAAACGTAATTTAGTAATTATCCCTTTTTATTAATATGAGTGATCGAAACATTTAGAATAAACGTGTGATATCATCCACTAAATTATCCCTTTGGTCTTATTGTCACAAAACACGGATGATCCCCGAATTAATCATTTCAATAAGTCTCCCAACTCTAAATTTTATGCGTATCCTTAAATATAAAGACAATTATGGAGTTGTTTCTCATTTGGTCAAATTAGGATCCTCAACTATCTCGATATACGTATATAAAACTGCTTAAAATTTACTTCGAAAATGTTTTTGTATGAATTGATATCTATAGAGAGTGCTACTTCTTTTGAAATTTTTTTAATAAAAGACTAAGCAAGGTGCAATAATAAAGTTTTAGAGAAACAAAAATTATTGAAAATGTTTTAATTGTTCTTATTTCTTTTATTCTTTGGATAAGAATTTTCATTTCTACACAAGAAAGCTATTACAATTTTTCATTATTTGTGTGCATTTGGGTTCTCGTTTGGGAACCGCTCTCCATTCCTGACCAAAGGCTTTTTCAATACTATTTTCATGTTCAAAAGAATATGAAAACAAAAAACGATAAAATTTTCTCGAAACAATTCAGGGCAACCTGCTTTTTTGACCCAAACGGCTTTTGGTCTTTCCTCTTTTTTCTTCGGTCTCTATTTTTGTGGACCCCACACGTCTTTCAACCTCGCCACCACTGAAATTTGTATTTGATGTTTACGGTTAAAGTTTTGGGAAATTTTCAAATAAGGACCCAAAGTGCCATTATTTTCTCAAAATAGGACCTGAAGTGAAGTTTGTCTCAAATAAGGACTCAAAGCGCCATCATTTTCTCAAAAGAGGGCTTGAAATGAAATTTGTCTCAAAGAATAACCAAAAGTAGTCATTTAGTCTCAAAGAATGACCTCACTCATCGGGCGGTGAATCGATGCATCTCCGATGTATATTCCGGTGCCCTGATTAGGGTTTTTTCGTCTAATTATTATTATTTTTTTTTCATTTTTTGTTGCCATGTTCATCATCTTTTTCGTCCCCTGTTCACTTCTTCTTGCCCAGATCAAGAACATCAAACTTGGGGAAAGGCCAGCGAGCGCCGGTCGCTGGTAAGGGCCGGCAAGGGCTCGATGCCCATCACTAACAGCGGGCGAGAGCCATCGAGCCCTCGCTGGCCATGGGGGAGGGGGGCCATCCAAATCAAGGCCCTACAAGAAGGTCCTCGAGGGCAAAAGGGGTAGCTGAAGAAGTCATCGATCTTGGAGCGATGGTGGGAGGAAGGGATGAAGAAAGCGACGCGAGCGTCCCAGTCGTAGTCCTAGTAGAAGATGAGGTTGTTGGTGGAGTAGTGGGCGGAGGTGGGGGAGGTTGCCCCTCACAGCCATCAGTAAGGTCGCCCCTCACTAGCCTTGGGCAAGGGCTCACCCACCTCACTGGCCATTGATAAGGGCCGGCGAGGGCCTGCAAGCCCTCGCCCGCAACTAACGAGGGCTCGACGGCCCTCATCGGTTGCAACCGAGGCCACCCTCGCCAAATCTGGCAAGGGTCGACCTGCAAGCCCTCACCCACGGCCGACGAGGGCTTAATGGCCCTCACCTACTGTCGACGATGGGCGTCCAACCCTCGCCGGCCTTCACCAATAGCGAGCGCTTGCCAACCCTTCCTAAATCTGATGTTCTTGAGAAGAAGACGAACGGGGGATGAAAAAGATGATGAATAGTGCCACATTGACCCAAAAAAAAAAAAAAAAAATAATAATAATAATAATAATAATAATAAAGAACAAGACAACCAAAAATTTTAAAAAAAAATTGGACAAAAATACCCCCGATTAAGCTACCGAAATATGCATCGGAGATGCATCTATTCATCGGCCGGCAAATGAGGTCATTCTTTGAGACTAAATGATCACTTTGAGTCTTTATTTGAGGCATGACTCCACTCCGGGTCCTCTTTTGAGAAAATGAAGGCGCACTTTGGGTTCTTATTTGAGACAAACTTTACTTGGTCCTCTTTTGAGAAAATGATGGCACTTTGGGTCCTTATTTGAAATTTTCCCTAAAGTTTTTGTAATCACTTGCAATTCAATTTTCTTTAAATGCATATACAAAAATACCTCCCCGCCATCGTAATGCTTAAAGTGATGGCGTGTTGAACAAAATCATCCCAAATGTGCCAAATTTAATTTAAATGAAACTATGTTCTTGTAATTTTATTACTCATCGATAAATTATGGAATCATGATGATGTGCGTTTAGCACTGGCAAATTTTTTACATAAATTTGTGACATATCAAGTGTATAAGACGAATCACACGAGCAAGGCTCAGGTTTGTGTAAAATGTATCTAATAGTGGCAATGTGCCTCATAAAGATTCAGATTAATCCACAGTTCAATGTATGTCAGTTCCACATAGATCCGTCAATCTACCACCACACAAGTGTCCTAATTTCTAACCAAACAGGACAACTTGCTTTGCTTTTGCTGCATCCTTTTCTGACAAAAAACTTTATCGCTAAATCAATGTCTAATTGTAGTCGATAAAAATCTATGTATCGGTACCTCGCCATGCTTAGTGCATTCATTAAGGATTTCTTAACAATACTAGAACTAAAATGTATTTTATTAGCCGTCTCTTGTAGGATTGTGCTCATCAATTATACAATTGCTTAAACGATTTGGGGAACTGATTTGTTTAGGAAACATTTCTGAATACGCAATCAAAAGCTTTTTTGCATACTGTTTTCATGATGAAAACAGAGGAGAGGAAATTTTCTCTAAACGAATAGGGCAACTTGCTTTACTTTTGCCTCACAGATAGACTGAATTCGTCCTTAGGGAGTCTTCCACAAGTCCTCCACCGCATTTCTAGTTTTAAAAAAAAAAAAAATTGTAAAAAACCGATCCCACGGGATTTTTCAATTGATTGATGGGTGGAGACGCAGGGATCTCTCATTGGCCGTGTCTAGAATCTAGAGTATATTGAAAACTCCAAAATGGCATAACCCAGTTTCCAAGAAGCTCAAAATAGCCTCTAAAAAGCATTAAAACAGCTAAGGCAATACCTGTAGAGTACGAGACAACTCTCTCCGAAAAACTCGTGTCGTCGTGAATGGAGACACCTTAAAGTTGATCATTTAAGGCAGAACAACGGACAAGGTTATCCGGACAAGCAATTACAGTAATAGCAGGGGAAATTTTTCTCCCTTAGCGTTCTTCCAAAAGTTTTCATGGACAGCTGTGTCTATACGTTGATTGCAGAAGCAAATCTCAAAAAGGCTTACAATGATTTCAGCATTATATGTCCAGTCGCTCTCTCCATGGTTCCGTATACCAATTATATATATTGGTAGCACAAATCAACGTCGCCTTTGAGGAATCAAACCTTACAAGATTCTTTTATAGTGTTGTGGACATTGGGGCATATCTATTGTGGTTGATGCGACCGCAGTTTTCGGTCTTTCCTCCTCCGGGTTTCTGGACCCCCACTCGTCCTTCACACCACCTAACATTGCCACATTCTTTATCTTCTGACTAGTTGATTCCATTCCTCTAGTCGTAGCTCAAAAAGAATCAAAAACTCCAAGGGTAGAGACGCTTAACGTCAAGCACACCCGAATGAGATAATGATAATTTAGGTAAAATTGTATTACATCAAATTAGACTAATTTTTATAGTTCGATGAATGGCACGTAAATCATATTTTAGTGAAAGAGATTCCTAGCGAAAGTCAACTTATTCCGGTTACATTGAAAATGACTACAATCAGAGAACCAAATGTTTACATAAAATGTTTGCTTCCATCTCACTCTCTATTTGAGAGAGGTAACCAGAACCACCCACAATGCACCTATTCTTTTTTTTTTTTTTTTTTTTTTTTTTTGGTCGAAACAATGGACCATTCCACAAACTGGGAACTGATCGTATTTTGATGAAAGTGATGTTAAGAAGATGGCTTTTAATCTTCAGCATTCGCAAGAGATGCCCCCTAAAATCAGCGGTCACGGTGATGGTGTCGAAGGCAAGAACACGATCACAAGCGAAATGATTCAGTTTGCATGCTCTAGGATTCTGCATAAGTAGCTTGCTAAGAGAAGTAAGAGAAATTGAGAAGGCCATGAAAGAAAGAAGTTCCGTGGGATAATTCAACTAGCCAAATTGTGAACTCGCACGACTTGTTTTGTAAGATTCAGGCCTTGAAAAGCTGAGACTTGAGAATGTTACATCTGTGTAAATGTTGAATCATTACCTGAAAAAGTTTTGCTCCCATCGTGGGAGTACAATGCAAGATTATACGGAACACGAGAAAAGATTTCGTTAGCAAAATAAAAGTTGTTTGTAGCTTAAAATGGATTGTCATTTTCTGTACCAAACAAGTTTGACTTTAAATAGTTCTAATGCCTTATAATTAATATATATATCCATGTAAGGAAAAATATATATAAAAAACCAAGAAGAAATGTGACTGCTAGGGCTCGAGTGAGGTCTCAACAACCGCGACATCGAATTGTTATCACTAAGCTATAGTCCTACTTCATCAAAACAAAAAAACATATATACTAATCCAGTCTGGATGAATGGTTCTACACCTAGAATTGCAAATCAGATTAATTTAGGCAGTTCCCAATCTAGTCCATTTCTTTTGCTTACTCCTTGTACAACCGGTAAACCAATAAACCAAATTTTTATGGAGGTTTCCTTGGATAAAACCCTAAAAGTTGTTGGCTGAGAGGATTCAGGTTCCATTCTTCCGATTGCTGATTTTATCGATCATTCAAAAGCCACAATTGCTGTAATCCTATTTTCTACTTTCCACTTTTTTTTCTTTTGCCAGATCCTCCTGTAGTCTTAGGGCCTATTTGTTTATTTTTGTTTCTGTTCCCTGGAATAAAATTTTTTGTTCATTTGTTCCAGGTAATAGAAAAAGAATAGAAACGTGTTTCGTAAAACTTTTATTCCCTAGAACAAAAAATTTATTCTTTTGTTCCCAGAAACAAATTTGAAACAGAATTAGAAGTAGAACTTGAAAAGGTACAATCTCTTGGGATGCATGTGTTTCACAGAAAATTAACGATCGTTTTTACAATTTATATAATCGAATGAATAGAAAAAATATATTCTTTGCTAACAAAAATATTAGGCATAAATTGTTAATGATGAAAACGTTTTCAATAAAATCAATAATCTAAAAAACTTTTTGTGAAAAATTATCGCGTATATAATTATGAATATAACTTTAGGTATAGAAGATTGTCGAGGATGAGAATATTTTCTTACTCTACAGAAAAATATTGTCTATATTATTTATTTATTTTCTGACACAGGCAAATCCCTTTAATATGAAAGTTTGTTAGTTTCTTTTCTAGGTAATTTACACCCAAAAGATACAGTTTCAATAACTATCAACTTAGTTGTCATGTCAAGAACATCATATCTATTTTCCCATAATAAAGGAGAATTTTACAATAACACTTGGGAGGATTGATGGAAAGAGGACAACGATTTCGTTTTTATCAGCAAAAGAAAAACGATTTAGAGGGCTCGATAGTTGCACGATGAACAAAAGTGCGTGGACTGGCATGTGGGTTAGAGTCCTTGCGAATGCAATTTTTGGGTCTTTCTTCTATTTCACTTTAGTCCCTACTCAAACACATACATACTCCTGAACCTAATATGTCCTATAGCCTTAAAGATATCCTCAATAAAAATAAGAAAACCCAATCAAGACCTATAAGTATTAGTAATCTTCAAAAGAAGGTCTTTAAATAAATGAAATAGAAATCTCTTCAAAATCCAAATTTAAAGAACTCTCCCTAAACCACATAATACAAATAAAACCCTTACTTTTTATGAGTAGGTACTAGTGGAAACAAAATCAGCAAAGTTCACCCACTTTACTAATAAAACTTATCGGAATCATCTCTTATACTCCACTTTGGATTTTTTTGGATGTATCCGGTGAAGATCCCCATTGGATTGGTGCATGATTTGCTAATGAAAACAATGGAGTATATGATATTTTGATGATTTGTTTTATTAGTAAAATTATTTGTGGTAAGCTCTCTCAAGTTTCTCTCTACAATTTCACACGAGCTAGTGGTATGTTTAAACTAGAGGCCCGACATTTGCGAGACTGAAACTGAAGAAAAACAGAGTACGTCATAACTAGGGCCACGAAGAGATCAAACATTTGTAATCAGGATCCGAAGAACGTTCGAACCAACGCTACAAATACATATCAAAAGAACATTAGAACTAACATTACGAGAAGACTGAACGTTTGTAGTCGGAATCTGAAAGATGTCATATCAATGCTGCAAGGATATGAAACGTTCTTAGTCAAAATCTAAAGAATGTCAGAACCAAACTTTTTAAGTGCAGTATAACGATGATGTGATTAGCCTTTTTTTCACTTCTATTTGCCTTTTATTAAAATGTACGAATAATGGTAAAGGAGATATGTGTATGAGTATTTTTCTTCTGCTGTGAATCGGCAAGTGTTCTTGTTTTCGAAACAAAATCTGAACAGGAGACACATAAAGTTGATCACTAAAAGCAGAACAATGGCCAAGGTTATCCGGACAAGCAATTACAGATTAGCCAGGAATATTTTTTTCTCGTAGCGTTCTTCCAAAAGTTTTCATGGACGGCTGTGTGTATGTACATTGATTGCAGAAGCAAATCTCACAAAGATTTCAGCATTTTTTGTCCAGTAGCTCTCTCCATAGTTCCGCATCACAGTTATACATCACGCGAGACTTAGAAAATATCTTGGTAGCACAAATCAATGTCGCCTTCGAAGACTCCAACCTTAGAGGATTCTTACGGTGTCGTGGACAGTGGGGCATATCTACCGTGGTTGATGCAACGGTAATTTTGGGTCTTTCCTCCTTTTTGGGGAGAAACACAACCTCCCGGAATAAAAAATTTTGTTCATTTGTTTCAGGGAATAGAAAAAGAATAGAAACGTGTTTGGTCAAACTTTTATTCCCTAGAACAAAAAATTTATTCTTTTGTTCCCGGAAACAAATTTGAAACAGAATTAGAAGTAGAAAAAACTTATTTCTTGTTCCCGTGAATAATTTCAAGAAACACTTTTTTTTTATTCTCCTTTTTCTTATTCTTCGTTCTTCTTCTTTCTTCTTTCCTTCTTCTTACTTTTGGCCGATCGCCGGCCTCGGCCATGGTCGGCAACCGGCCATCGAGGGTCGGCGACCTCGCTCAGCCAAGGCTCAACCTTGCCCAAGCGGCGTGAGGTTGGCCTCGCCCTGGCCTGGCAAGACCGAGCCTCGCGTCAACTGATCCTCGGCCGGCGATCGGCCAAAAGGAAGAAAGAAGAAAAAAAAAAAGAAAAAAAGAAAAATATAATAAAAATATTGAAAAATTAAAAGAAACAAAAAAAATATACAAATTTACCAAACGCATTTCTATTCCTTGAGTATAATTTTTTTGCAATTACCAAGCGCGTTCTTATACTCAAAATTTGTTCCCTGAAAAAAAAAAAAAAAATAACCTGTCTTTGTTAAAAAATTGTTCGCCGAATGTAAACGTTATCAAACGCGTCCTTACTTTTTTGTCTTACTATTTGCTCACAAAACTAAATGTATATATAAAAAGAAAAAGATAGTAGATTGAGATTGTCTCTAAAAATAAAAGGGTTAGTTTATTTTTTCCATGAATGAAATGAGTGAAGGTAATTATTCTTTGAGAGGAGCAAATAGATGCTTGAATTTTGTCTGAGACTCTGTATATTCGGTGAGTTGGATGTGACCGGTATCCTTTCCTGCCTGACAAAGAATTGAGAGCTGTTGGTATGAGAAGCTCTGTTGATTTCTTGATCAAATAATGCAAAACATACTGACGAAGTGACGATCATCTCTTTTTCTCAGAGAATAATTATGGGGTAAAAAGCAGACGTTGCATTTTCTCAAAGTATGTATCTTTTTTTTTTTTTTAAAAGAAACATCTTAAAGACACGGAAAAACTTCCTCAAATAGACGCATGCTATGTTTCCATTTTTTTTTATATTGGTGGTTATATGATGCTACATCAACGTTACACATCTGGAAAAGAAAAAAACATTAGTCAAATTAGGGGAGGAAATCGTAATCAAAATTACATGAAAAAAACCAGAGTAACGGTCCTCAGTGATTCCGAATGCACGAAAGTCGAAACCTTAAGCCTCATTTGTTGATATGTTTATGGGAGGAAATCAAATTATGGCTAATTGGAATGGAATGAAAGACCTGGACGGCAGTCCCAAAGTGGTTGGGAGGTCACTTCAATCAGCCTCCGTAGCAGAAGGCTATTAATGCACAGGACAGGTCACTTCAATCAGCCTCCGCAGCAGAAGGCTATTAATGCACGGGACAGAAGAAGACAGAGAAGCAAAGGACATCTGTCTATCTATAATAGCGTAGGGTACAACAAACACAATTATGAAGAAAATAAATGAGAACAGTTGCCCTATTTCTCCTTTCTTTTTTATTTTTTATTTTTCTTTTGAAAGAGTAAGTACTTAACACGGAATAGGCATTTGAATTTCTTTTATCTAAATGAAGGGGGAGCAACTCGCGTTTGCGTCGTCCGTTTTGAAATACAAGGATCGAACTAGTAAGTAGCTTATGATCAAATCTCCAATACTTCGACCTGTTTACATGTAAAGTATTTCCAAGCAATTATACAGCTTGCGCAGTTAACCTAATCACTATATGATTTTGTAGCTTGAAATTTACAATTAGCAAGACAGTAACGATAGGAGTTCTCATGCTATTTATGTATTCGAGTTCTCATGCTATTTACGTATTGAAGTTCTCAAACTTCTATCTCGTTCATTTAAGAATTGATACTTGCATTAAAAAGCATGTGAGAGATTTGGTTTGCTCCATCAATTTCTAATGGAGAAACCATATCCGGCTTATTTAATTCCCTTTAGACATGTCAATAGATTGCATGAGAATGTATGTCTACATGATCAAGGTAAAAGAGAAACATAATTTATTAATTATCCTTTTCTACTAACATGAGTGATGGAAACATTAAGAATTAACATGTGATGTCATTATTAAATTACCTACTTGGTTTTATGGTCACAAACAATCCCGGAATTACTTATTTTGACAAGTCTCCCAACTCTAAATTTTACATGTATTCTCACATGTGAAGGCAATTATGGAGTTATTTTCTCGTTGATCAAAATAAGGATCTCAAAAATCTTGATATACGTATATAAAACAGTGTAAAATTTACTTCGTAAAGGCAATTGTATGAATTGATATCTATAGAGAGAGCCAGATAGTTTGGAAAAAAAAAAAAAAAGATTAAGAGAAGTGTCATATCAATTTTTTAGAGAACCAAGAAGATTGAGAATGTTTAAATTGTTAAATCTTAACATTCTCTGATTTCTTCTATTCTTTGGATAAGAATTTCCGTTTCCACACAAGACAGCTATCACAGATTTCATTTCCACATGAGAATCAATAACCGCATTAAAAGATCTAAACTGCGTTTAGAATCAATAGCCAAATTAATGTTTTGAAACGGTTTCCAACTTGAATACTAAATTGAAGATTGAAAGGTCACATTAATGATCCAAAACGATTTTAGATTCAAATGACCAAATTAATGTTCTAAAACGGTTTCAAACTTAACAATCAAATTAAAGTTTTGTAACGGTTACAAAGTTAATGGGCAAAATAAAGTTTTGTAATGGTTATAAATTAATACTTGGAATAATACTTTGTGATGGTTATAGAATTAATGTCCAAATTAATGCTATGAAACAGTTTCAAAACTTAATTTCAAATTCAAAGTCCAAAGCAAACTCAGACATCTTAAACACGGATTTTGAGTTAATGAGCCGAATTGTATTAAATAAATGTGATTTGTCACTTATTATAAAAGAGGCGATTAAGAGAGGATCAAAAAGTTGGTTGAGTGACGATAGTGATCAATCCAACAGTCACATGAGAGCAATTGGTAACACAATTATCATGGTGAGCTCTCTCAAGTTTCTCTCTATGATTTGACGCGAGTTGATGGTGTGTCTGAGCTAGAGACCTAACATTTGTGAGGCTGAAACTAAAGGACAGTAGAAACAGAGTACGTCAAAACTAGCACCACAAAGAGATCAGATTCTCGTAGTCACGATTTAAAGAACGTTCAAACCAACGCTATGAAGACATATCAGAAGAATGTTAGAACTAACATTACGAGGAGACTAAACATTTGTAGTCGGAATGAACGCTGCGAGAATATCAGACGTTCTTAGTCAAAATCTAAAGAACATCGGAACCAAACTTTTTAAGCATGGTATAATGATGATGTGATTAGCCTTTTTTTCACTTCTATTTACCTATTATTAAAATGTAGGAATTAAGTTAAAGAGATATGTGTATGAGTGTTTTTGGATCCGCGAGTGTTCTTATTTTCGAAACAAAATCTGAACAGGAGGCACCTAAAGTTGATCACTAAAAGTAGAACAGCGGCCAAGGTTAACCGGACAGGCAATTACAGAAATAGCCGGGGAAATTTTCTCTCGTAGCGTTCTTCCAAAAGTTTTCATGGACGGCTGTGTCTGTACATTGATTGCTGAGGCAAATCTCACAAAGATCTCAGCATTTTTTTTGTCTAGGAGCTCTCTCTATAGTTCCGTATCACAATTATATATCACGCAAGACTTAGAAAATATTTTGGTAGCACAAATCAACGTTGCCTTCGAAGACTCCATCCGTAGAGGATTTTTATGGTGTCGTGGACAGTGGGGCATATCTACCGTGGTTCATGCGACCGCAATTTTGGGTCTTTCATCGTTTTAGTCACGATAGTGTGCAAAACGATGTAATTTTATACTTGCCTTGTCGAAGAATCGTCACAAGCATTTGACTAGATTTTCTTACCGTTGACACTTAAGTGATCTATTTTATTCTGATTTTGGCATTTAAGTATCACTTTCCTAATTTTTGGTACTTAAATGTCCGTTCGTGTCAAATTTTGACACTCCATATATCCGGTACTCTTATTGTTTCTTTTGCATCAACTATGTCATACACATATACACTTACATTCAAATCACAAACTATGATCGGTATGAAAACCGTGCTTCTGCGTTCTCAAAAATCCAGCGCCAACAATAGAAAAAAGTATTCCTCGTCTCCCACGTGTAATACACACTTTCCAATAAATCCCTTCTTCCTTTCTTATGTTTCTCTACGTCCTTGCTATATTTCCCACATAAAACACTCGATTGCCCACACACATCAAATACACGCTTCTGCAAAATACCAACCGTTACAGATTAAGGTTACAAAAATCGATCAGCTCGTCTTTAAGTAATTTATTTGCCCTCTTTTTCTTTTTTAGCTGACGGAAGTAGAACAGGGGAAAAACCGTTGGGTCTAGTAAAATTTAATTAATTTCAGTTTTTCTATTGAGTTGCAGACGGTATGGATGACTTTTGCTTTTCCTTCGTCTTTTGCCACAGGAATGAAGCGTTTCGTATGCATTCATAGAAAATAGTTGAGCCAAAAGTTTGGATACGCTCATCACCCCAAAAAGGAAATTTTCTTACCTTACTGTAGAGGTCCAAAAAATGTTATGTCATTTTCAGCAACTACAGAGTAAGAATTCAACTTGGTTTAGAACTATGACAAATATAGTTCCCCCATTAATGTGTATAATTTCAAGGTTATAAGGTAAATTGGTAATAGCAAAACTTGAAAGGGTACAATCTCTTGGGATGCATGTGTTTCACAGAAAATTAACGATCGTTTTTACAATTTATATAATCGAATGAATAGAAAAATATATTCTTTGCTAACAAAAATATTAGGCATAAATTGTTAATGATGAAAACGTTTTCAATAAAATCAATAATCTAAAAAACTTTTTGTGAAAAATTATCGCGTATATAATTATGAATATAACTTTAGGTATAGAAGATTGTCGAGGATGAGAATATTTTCTTACTCTACAGAAAAATATTGTCTATATTATTTATTTATTTTCTGACACAGGCAAATCCCTTTAATATGAAAGTTTGTTAGTTTCTTTTCTAGGTAATTTACACCCAAAAGATACAGTTTCAATAACTATCAACTTAGTTGTCATGTCAAGAACATCATATCTATTTTCCCATAATAAAGGAGAATTTTACAATAACACTTGGGAGGATTGATGGAAAGAGGACAACGATTTCGTTTTTATCAGCAAAAGAAAAACGATTTAGAGGGCTCGATAGTTGCACGATGAACAAAAGTGCGTGGACTGGCATGTGGGTTAGAGTCCTTGCGAATGCAATTTTTGGGTCTTTCTTCTATTTCACTTTAGTCCCTACTCAAACACATACATACTCCTGAACCTAATATGTCCTATAGCCTTAAAGATATCCTCAATAAAAATAAGAAAACCCAATCAAGACCTATAAGTATTAGTAATCTTCAAAAGAAGGTCTTTAAATAAATGAAATAGAAATCTCTTCAAAATCCAAATTTAAAGAACTCTCCCTAAACCACATAATACAAATAAAACCCTTACTTTCTATGAGTAGGTACTAGTGAAAACAAAATCAGCAAAGTTCACCCACTTTACTAATAAAACTTATCGGAATCATCTCTTATACTCCACTTTGGATTTTTTTGGATGTATCCGGTGAAGATCCCCATTGGATTGGTGCATGATTTGCTAATGAAAACAATGGAGTATATGATATTTTGATGATTTGTTTTATTAGTAAAATTATTTGTGGTAAGCTCTCTCAAGTTTCTCTCTACAATTTCACACGAGCTAGTGGTATGTTTAAACTAGAGGCCCGACATTTGCGAGACTGAAACTGAAGAAAAACAGAGTACGTCATAACTAGGGCCACGAAGAGATCAAACATTTGTAATCAGGATCCGAAGAACGTTCGAACCAACGCTACAAATACATATCAAAAGAACATTAGAACTAACATTACGAGAAGACTGAACGTTTGTAGTCGGAATCTGAAAGATGTCATATCAATGCTGCAAGGATATGAAACGTTCTTAGTCAAAATCTAAAGAATGTCAGAACCAAACTTTTTAAGTGCAGTATAACGATGATGTGATTAGCCTTTTTTTCACTTCTATTTGCCTTTTATTAAAATGTACGAATAATGGTAAAGGAGATATGTGTATGAGTATTTTTCTTCTGCTGTGAATCGGCAAGTGTTCTTGTTTTCGAAACAAAATCTGAACAGGAGACACATAAAGTTGATCACTAAAAGCAGAACAATGGCCAAGGTTATCCGGACAAGCAATTACAGATTAGCCAGGAATATTTTTTCTCGTAGCGTTCTTCCAAAAGTTTTCATGGACGGCTGTGTGTATGTACATTGATTGCAGAAGCAAATCTCACAAAGATTTCAGCATTTTTTGTCCAGTAGCTCTCTCCATAGTTCCGCATCACAGTTATACATCACGCGAGACTTAGAAAATATCTTGGTAGCACAAATCAATGTCGCCTTCGAAGACTCCAACCTTAGAGGATTCTTACGGTGTCGTGGACAGTGGGGCATATCTACCGTGGTTGATGCGACGGTAATTTTGGGTCTTTCCTCCTTTTTGGGGAGAAACAAAAGCCCCCCCCGGGGCCCTGGGGCGGGGATGCTTTGTCTTCTGACTTGCCAACCCTCTAGTCGCAGCTCAAAAGAGAATCAACAGCTCCAAAGGTAGAGACTCTTAACTTAACGTCAAGCACACAAATGAGACGATGATAATTTAGTTCATATTATATTACATGAAATTAGACTAATTTCTATTATTCGATA
This sequence comes from Eucalyptus sp. ANBG9806169, assembly GCA_014182395.1. Lineage (NCBI taxonomy): Eukaryota > Viridiplantae > Streptophyta > Magnoliopsida > Myrtales > Myrtaceae > Eucalyptus > Eucalyptus sp. ANBG9806169. The sequence continues at coordinate 45,788,271 of CM024578.1, forward strand.
AGTGGCATGTCAATCTTTTTTTAATGATGGAGGTTCCTAGCGAAAGTCAATCTATTCCGATTATATTGAAAATGACTAGAACCAGAGAACTAGATGTTTATGTAAAATGCTCGCTTCCATATCCCTCTCTCAAATAACTGCTCCGAGCAGGTACCACTAGCGGCGATTGATTACAGGGTGAGCCAGTTCTCACACTGGAATCAGGAACTATCCACGATGGATCAGTTCCAACAACTCGGAACCAATCGTGTTTTGATGAAAGTGATGTTGAGAAAATTGTGGGCTTTTATTTTCAGCATTCGCAACAGCTTTTCCTTAAAATTAGCAGTGGCAGTGATGTCGTTGAAGCTGAGAACGCGATCGAAAGCGAAATGGTTCTCCGTTTGCGTGCTCTAGGATACTGCATGAGTAGCTTGCTAAGAGAAGTGAGAGAAATTGACAAGGCCATCAAAGAACTTGTGCAGTGGGTAATCCTACTAGCCAAAGTTGTGAACTCGCACAACTTGTTTTGTAAGATTCAGGCCTTGTACAGCTGAGACTTGAGAATGTTACCTCTGTGTAAATGTTGAATCATTACCTAAAAAAGTTTTGTTCCCATCTTGCGAGTACAATGCAAGAATATATGGAACACAAGAAAAGTTTTCACTTAACAACATAAATGCTAATTGTAGCTTAAAACGGATTGTCATTTTCTATATCGGACGAGTTTAACTTTAAATAGTCATAACGCTTCATAATTTTATATATCCCATGAAGGAAAAATATATATAACAGAAAAATAAATTTGGCTGCTCAGATTCAAGCCCAAGTCTCCATGGCCAAGACGTCGAATTCTTACAACTAAACCATAGCCCTCCTTCATCAATATATATATATATATATATTTTATATATCCCATGAAGGAAAAATATATATAACAGAAAAATAAATTTGGCTACTCAGATTCAAGCCCAAGTCTCCATGGCCAAGACGTCGAATTCTTACAACTAAACCATAGCCCTCCTTCATCAAAATATATATATAGTATGGGTGGGTGGTTCTACACCTGTAACCACAAACTGGGCCAATTTAGGTGGTTTCCAATCCCATCTGGTTCTTTTGCTCACCCTAGGTGCAACTGGTGAACCAAATGTTTAAAGAAGTTTGCTTAGATAAAAGTGGTCGATTGAGAGGATTCGGGTTGCATTCTTCCTATTGCTGATTTTATCGGTCATTCAAAAGCCTCCATTGTTGTAATCTTATTTTATGTTTTCCACTTTTTTTTTTCTTTTGCCAAAATACTGTAATCTTACTTTTCTGTCTCCTTACGTGCTCACAAAATTAAATGCATATATAAAAAGGATTAGATAATAGATTGAGATTGTCCCTAAAAGTGAAAGGGTTAGTCATTTTTCCTATAAATGAAATGAGTGAAGGTAATTATTCTTTGGGAGGAGCAAATAGATGCTTGAATTGCTGATATTAATTGTTAATTTTATTTTTTTTATAATTTTATGCAAATAGATGCTCGAATTTTGTCTGAGACTCTATGTATTTGGTGAGTTGGATATGATGAGTATCCTTTCCTGCCTGACGGGAGTTGAGAGCTGTTTGTGTGAGAAGCTCTGTTGGTTTCTTCATCAAATGATGCAAAACATATTGACCACATCTCTTTTTCTTGATGAATGATTATGGGGTAAAAGGTAAGCATTTCATTTTCTCAAAGTATGTGCCTTTTTGATAAATGGCATCTTAAAGACACAAAAAATTCCTCAAATAGATGCATGCTATGTTTCTATGTTTCTGATATGTAGTCACAAAATGCTACATCAACATTACCTGTCTGAAGAAAAAGGAAATATTAGTCAAATTAGGAGAGATCATAATCAAAATTACATGAAAAAACCAGAGTGACGGTCCCTAGCAATTCCGAATGCACAAAAGTATAAACCTTAAGCCTCATTTTTTGCTATGTTTATGGGAGGAAATCAAATTATGGCTAGGGGGAATGGAATGAAAGACCTCGACGGTAGTCTCAAAGTGGCTGGGAGTTCACTTCAATCAACGTCCACGGCAGAAGCCTATCTATGTACATGGAAAAAGAAGACGGAGAAGCCGAGGACATCTGACTCTCTATAACAGCGTAGGGCACAACAGACACGATTTTAAAGAATTTATTTGGGAATAGTCTTTGTTGCGGAAAACATGTGATCGTACAATAAGATAGATAGAACAAAAAAAATAAATTTGACACTAGATTTACATAGTTTAGTCATAGTGACCTACGCTTACGAGGAGAGCAATAACGAATTTCTTTATAAATCAAGTGATACACGGAGATTACAACCACATCGAGTCACTCAAACACTTTTAGTGTTTCCTATACCCTAATTACACCTAAATAACTCACGTAGTGTTTTCCCCTCACAATTCCTCGGGAAATAATCTCTTAATCTCGCGAAAGAATTAAACAATCTTAAACTCACAAGATTTTATTGGTTGAATACTAATACTTCTTGGATACAATTCATGAATAAGCTTCGCAACACGAACCCACGGCCAAGCACCTAGCCCCTATGGACATCACGTACAAATTGTGCGCCTAGGGCACTCACTGCGCTTCAAGATTGCTCGCATCAACAATGACATCAACAATGGCACAAGAAAGCTCCCACGATAAAAATATAACCACACACACATAGCCAAAATAAACCTGCAGAGGCCGACTACAACATGGAATGAGAAATCCATGTTCAGAGCCATAAACGCTTTGGTACAGGTCCAAGTTGAACTTTCCTTTTTTATTATTATTTCTTGAACCGATTTACTTCACTTGCATATATGCTCGGCCAATATCTTTTCATGTCAGATTTGATATGAAGATAAATCTGGAAATCCTTATCCAACATGGAATATTTGGAAATCCACAAATAACAAATAATTTTGAGTCCCATTTCATCTATCGAACTCAAACTCGAGACACATTTTAACAGTCTAACTCTCTCTCTCTCTTTTATCTATTGTTTCTTTTTAAAGACTAAGTACGTAACACGGCATGATTAATTGAATTTTTCTTTTTTCTAAATGAAGAGGTAGCAACCCGCATCTATGTCATCTATTTTGAAATACAAGGATCAAGCTAGTAAGTAGCTTACAATCAAATCTCCAATACGTTGACTCGTTTACATGTAGAATATTTTCATGTTGATTACATAGCTTCTACAGTTAATCTAATCATGTTACATGGTTTTGTAGCTTGAAACCTACAATTAGCAAGATAGTAATGGTCGGAGTCCTTATGCTTTTTACATATTCAAGTTCTCAAACTTTTATTTTGTTCATTTAAGAATTAAAAATTGCATTACAAAGCATTTGAGAAATTCGGTTTGCTCCATAAATGTCTAATGGACAGAAACCATAGCTAGCTTCTTTAATCCCCTATGACTACGTTTGGCATCGGAATAAAATTCAATTATCCTATCTTGCGTTTGATGCCTACTCAAGACAAGAAAAAGTCAGATATAAATAGGATATAGATTGTATAAAATTATCTTATAGAGGAGGTAGGATAAAGGTAGATAGAATTTCTAACATCTATAATAGGAAAGTTTTCTTGAATGACAAACTTCTTATATTGACAAGTAAATTATATTTCAAAACAAATAATATTTGAATTCTAATATAAGAAATTAAAAAAAAAACAAAAAAAAACAATTTAGTTATTTTAATTTAATCTTATTTTTATTTATATATTCGAATTTAATTCTATTTTATAATATAAATTCAATATTTAAATATAAATTTATATTTATTCCATATTTTAGGTATTTTAGGTATATTAGTACAATTTACTATTTAATAAACTTTTAATAGAGAATGATGGAAGGGAAAGAAAGAAATAAAAAAGAAATTAATTAAAAAAGAGGAAAATAAAATAAAAAAGCAAATAAAAATAAAGTAGGCAAGAGTGTTGCCAGAGATTTTTATCATTTCTATTTTAAAATTTTTTGTTCATTTACATTAATAAATCGTTTATATCAAATAATGTACATGATATGATATGAATATATTCGACTTTAATATTATAATCACCAAACAGTGAATATGATATAACAAAATCCCTGAATTTCATATCATATCATATACAATCATGTTCTAGTCAGAAATCCAGATGAGTAAATGCAGCTTATAGACATAATAACAGATTGCATAAGGAAACGTTTACATGATCATGAATTCCCATGTGTAAAAGAGAAATGTAATTTAGTAATTATCCCTTTTTACTAATATGAGTGATCGAAACATTTAGAATTAACATTTGATATCATCTACTAAATTATCTCTTTGGTCTTATTGTCACAAAACATGGATGATCTTGGAATTAATCATTTCGATAAGTCTCCCATATCTAAATTTAAAACATATTCTTACATATGAAGGTGATTGTGGAGTTATTTTCTCATTGGTCCAAAATAATGATTCTCAAAATCTTGATATACGAATATAACACCATTCAAACTTTCCTTTGAAAATTGTATTTGTATGAATTGATATCCGTAAAGATTACTATATATTCTGAAAAATAATTTTTTTTTTTTTAAAGAAGACTATGAGGTGTAATATAATTTTTTTAGAGAAATAAAAAGATTGAGAATATTTTAATTGTTAAATATATTATTTCTTTCACTCATTGGACAAGAATTTTCATTTCTACACAAGAAAGCTATTACAGGTTCTCATTATTTGAGTGCATGTGGGTTTTCGTTTGGAAACTGCTCTTAGTACAAGACCAAAGCAATTTTTATTTTCATGTTCAAATGGAAACGAAAACAAAAAAAAAAGGAGAAAATTTTCTTTATGTTGTAAAATATTGCGTTGCAAACATATAATAGAGAGAATAGAGAGATTGAGTAGAGAAAATTAGACATTAGAGATCATAGAGAAAGTCAGAGGAGAGAGTTTTATTTCTAGTGACTGTTTATTCTGATGGTTGTCATTGTACATCAAAACTAAACTCTTATTTATAGGAGAACAATAATGTACTTATCATTAATATCAATGTATCGAATGATACATGTACTAGATATGGGATATGAACGTTCATTGTATAGGGAGATGTACTTAGAATGTATGATACAAATGTACCATAATAAGTACATTAGATAAGATGAATATAATAAATATTCATTCATGTATTTTATCCATTCATATATTTCATAACACTTTAAACAATATAGGGGCAACCTGCTTTTTTGACCCATAGGTTTTTGGTCTTTCCTCTTTATTTCTTCGGTCCCTAAATTGTGGACCCCACACGTCTTTCACACGCCACCTAACATTTGCACGCGCTTGCCTTCTTATTGGTCAATTCCACTCCCACTGGTCAACTGAATTTTATAATGAGATGCCGTTGGCCTTGCTATATATGTTCGTGCAAGAAGTAGATCACGAGGCACCACTAACCCATTGTCACCCAACAAAAAAATCGACTCTGCAAACTCCCCTCAAACACACCTGCACCCCTGCTTTTGCCTCTAGGAAATGGCAGAAGCAGTGCTCTTCGACCTCGCCACCAACATACTGAAACTCGCCTGCTCCATTTCGGAGATCCAACTCGTACGAGTTGCGAGGGATGAGCTCCTCTGTCTTATGGACTCCGTCAAGACCATCCAAGCCGTGCTTTTCGATGCTGAGAAGAAGCAATGGCACAGCAAGTTCGTCAAGCTCTGGCTCCTGAGACTGAAGGATGTGCTGTACGACGTACAGGACTTGCTGGACGATGTCGCAACCGAAGACCTGCGGCAGAAGGTCACTCCCGGCAACAAGATGTCGAAAGCGGTACACCTTTTTTTCTCTAAGTCGAATATGCACCTCAAAGTGGCTAAAGAGATTCAGAAACTTGCAAAGAAACTGGATCTGATTGCATGTGATAGGGCGTTCCATTTAGAGCCGCATCTGAGTGAGGAAACAATGGCCATCGGGAGAGGAAAGAAAACTGAAAATTTCGCACCCAAGGGAGAAATAATTGGTAGGGAAGAGGACAAGCAAAAAATCAAACGACTTTTGTTTGATTCCTCCTCTGGCCAGAGTGTGTCATTTGTTGCCATAGTTGGTAAAGGAGGTCTTGGAAAAACCGCACTCGCACAACTAGTGTACAACGATGAGGAGGTAAAAGAACATTTTGGGCCTAATAAGATGTGGGTGTGTGTATCTGATGTCTTTAATGTGAATTTGATTATCAAAGAAATTCTTAAATCAGCAAACTGTCCAAATCTTGAGAATAAGCCTAAAGACCAGTTGCCGAGTCTTCTTGGTGAGACATTAAGTATGAAGAAATACTTGCTTGTTTTGGATGACTTGTGGAATGATGATCGGTGTGAATGGTTGAAGCTTAAAGAGTGGCTAAAGTGTGGTTTACAAGGAAGCAAGATACTTGTAACTACTTGCAACCACAAAGTTGCAACGGCCATAGATGCGAAATCAGATATTTATGTTCTCGGTGACTTATCCAAAGAGAAGTCGTGGGACTTATTTAGGAAAATGGCTTTTGGAGATGGGGTAGAATTATTAGACCCAGAATGCGAGAAGATGGGTCAAGATATAATTAAAAAATGCACCGGGGTTCCCCTTGCCATTAGAACTATAGGAGCCCTTTTGCATGGCAAAACCAAAGATGAACAGATCCGTTATGAAGGGCATGAATTTTTAGAAATACCAGAAATTGATGCGGTTAATGGAGGAATTATGCAGGTCCTCAAGTTCAATTATGATCATCTCTCGCCACGCTTGAAACAATGTTTTGCATATTGCTCATTGTTTCCGAAAGATTATATCTATGACAAAGATATGATGATCCATCTTTGGATGGCGCAAGGCTTTATTGAATCACACAATGGGAAGGATAACCTTGAAGAGGTCGCTGGCAATTACTTGTCAGAACTAATATGTAGGTCATTCCTTGATGTTGAATTTACAATCCAATATGACGATGTCCACAAGGTTGAACGATTCAAGATGCATGATCTCATGCACGATCTTGCCCAAAAAGTCGCTGGAGGTGAATGCAAGATCGTTAATTCTAAAGAAGGAGATAATGATAGAAGAATTCGACATGTGTTTATTTCAGAGACTTTCTCTGAAGAGAAAATGATGTCCCTACTCAAAGCATCCAAGTTGCGGACATTTCTCTTAGAACAAAAACACTCTAAAGACGAAGTATCCTCTGTACTTAACTATCACAAAATTTTCTCCGCTTGTGGACATTGTCGAGCGTTGTATTTGAAACATACAAATATTCCTCTCCCTCCTTCCTCCTTAGGAAAGTTGAAGCAATTAAGATTTCTTCATATTTCTCTGAATGATTCCCTCAAGAGTTTGCCATATTCAATCACTGATTTGGTGAACTTGCAAACCCTTGAACTCTCTAAATGTCAGCACCTTCAAACATTTCCAAAAGATTTGAGGAAATTGGTCAATCTTAGACACCTCTTAATTAGTGAATGTAACTCACTAAGCCACCTACCACCCTTGAGTGAACTCCCTTCCCTAAGGACGTTGAGTCTCCGGTCGTTGGAAGTGTTAACGTTGGTTCAACCGACAAGTGACCCGGAGCCATCCAATACCACACGCCCCTTCTTTCCATCTCTTGAGAGGCTAGAACTCTCAAGCTGCATAATGCTAAAAGGATGGTGTGCAAGAACGCAAGAAATTGGAGCACGTCAAAAGCAACGGTTAGACAATTCATGGTCATCCTTCCCAAAACTTAGGTCCGTGACTATATGCGGTTGTCCCCACTTGAATTATGTGCCATCATTCCCCCAGGTGGAATACTTGATGACAGATAACCCGAAAATGTTGGAACAACAATTGATGGCCGATCCAAATTGCCCAACAGAAGGAACAGTGGAAGCCCCATTCATTCCTTTCCCCGAACTAAAATATCTACATCTTCATAATGATGATATGAATGTAGAGCTCTTCATGCTCGAGACTATACTCCGATCGGCCAATACCCTCAAGGAACTCAACATTCAAAATTGTCAAGGACTCGATTTTTCTTGCCAAGAAGATGATCATGGCACCCAATGGCAATGCCTTACGAAGGTTCATGCTCTTACCATTGCATATTGTGACGATTTGGTGGTATTACCCGAGTGGATTCAACATGTGACAAATTTGCAATCTCTCAAGATTTCATCCTGTTTGAGGCTAAGACGTTTGCCGGAATGGATTAAAAATTTCTCTTTACTCGAAGAGCTTGAATTAATTAACTGTCAAAGATTAAAGCATATACCATCCAAGTTATACAATCTCACATGTTTGAAGAAATTGAGAATTCGTGATTGTCCCTTATTGGATGGACGGTGCCCAGCTGATGTGCACATCCCAATCATTGATTGGGAGGGAGGTGAATCGTACGGGCACGGCCCACTCCCGGAGGATGACTCGTCCGATTCGGACCAGCATTAGAGGTACGAGAAAAGACTTATATAGCGTATCAATAGTGCTCCATTTTCAACTATTTTACCTTCTTTATTATTTAACTAATTGCTCGTACAACCTCCTCACTCCCCCTCCTCCATCTCCTCCATCACTGCCACCTGAAGAACCCCAGCGTCCCCGACGCGCGTCGCATCCTGTCGGTCCGCCGAGGTCGATGATCAGGAAGCTGAGATTCTCGGATCCACCGCTCGATTCGGAGCTGCCTGCCTTCGGATGTCTCCTGCGGTCGGATGACGAAATTCTAGGGATTTCGGTGATCGCGGCGTCGACGAGGCCTTTGATGCCGGCTTTCGAGTCGTCGCCCGCTCTGTCGTAGCATTCTGCTCGCCGAAGTCGGAGGCCAAATCGACGGTAGGCATTGTTCCTCTCTCTCTCTCTCTCTCTCTACTGCAACTCAATTTTCAGTGTGAATGTGTAATAAGTTTGGATTATGAATCGAATGTTATGGAGACATTTGGATTATGAATTGAGTCTCATGGAGACATTATAATGTCAATGCTTGATATGAGCATCTTCTTTATAGCTGATTGATTGATTGAGAGAAGAGAAATGAAGAGAAAAGTGACATCCATTGCGAGGTTCCGCTTGACTTTAGAATTATGAGGTTCATAAAAAATGGAAGGAGAAAGTCATAGCTTATGAGCTACCCCTAGCTGAGAAAATGACAATGCTGTTTAATAATGGCTGATTCTTTGGGGGATGGGGCGGCTGATACACAAAGCTCTGCAATTTATGAAAACAAAATCTGTTAGGACAGAATTGAAGAATGATAGATGACAGGACGATTGGATGTTGTCTTAGCCCTCGACTGCTCTGCAATTACAGAAATCTATAAGTAGAGGAATCTTTGGTTTTTGTAGTCCTCTCTTTGTCATCACTTTAAGGGAGTTTCTGGACTTCTTAGGCAAACATAACTATTAACTATGAGCTGGGAACATATGATTTAGTAAGCATATAGAAATCTCAATGTTCTTCTGAGTGAAACAGACAACAACTTGGTGAATCTTGGACAAACTTGATTGATGCCAAGGCTTGCGATAGTTTTATAAATCATTTAAAGTGGGACCCTTTCGAAACTAGGGTACTGAGCTCTGTGAGCAGCTAATTTAACAATCATATGCCTTCGGACATGAGAAGCTGAACTGCGAAAAGATGTGGTTCTGATGTTACTGATTAGAGGAAAATCCCTTGTTGCTTTCTTTCTGAAGTCCATGCGTTGAAAAGTCGTGTTAGGATGGGGATTTGCCTTTGCATTGTTTCATAGGGCGGGGCCATCCTCTCGAGCGTTACTCGAGATGTTGCGATGCATTAGAAAACTGAACTAGAGCTGCTATAAAAGTATGGTGGAGACCTAGGCTTCTGATAAGTGCTCAAACAGACGAAAGCCCTGTCTCATCACATGCTTTGAGTACTCCAGCATTTCTCTGCCAAAGCTGTTGTGATGCAGAGCTGCTGTAGAAGTATGATTGGACGGATTCCTAGAGAATACAAGGGTGTTGATATTTTGTATCAACTCATGTGCAAAAGTTTGCTACTGCTCCCTCTAGAATGCGAATTAAGTCAACCGTCAATGAACATCCTTTTTTTTTTCCACCCAAAAAGGACGGAACGACCACCTCGGAGGTTCCCATCGGTGAAAATGATCGGTCATTGAGGATCGTCTTACTGATTCGTATCATTGATTGAGACTAGATGCAAGATTATATTATATGACATGTGGTGGGATTTAGGTGAGAAACTTTGAACAGATTCAGCGATAGAAATTGCCTTCGCTAGCTGAACGAAGTAACCGAGCACTTTCATTTTATGAGTGTTCAACATCTATTTGGCCGATTCAATGGAAAAGTAAGCGAATAACTCCAGTTTCGTACGCTTGCTAGTTTAGCCCATGATTTGTTGAAGAAAATAGAAAAGGCTTTCAAGTATCATACAGTGAAAACCATTTACTCTGCAATCGTATGAACTACTGCAATTTTTTTGCAAATTGTCTTTTATCAATTCACTTTGTAAACTTTCTCGAGTTTTTCCTTTTCGAAAGATGAAAAACACGCAACGGAAAGTCATGAAGCAAAATATGCTGTTCCTCCAATTAGCAGCGACCGAATTATATGACCCTCTTTGTAAATTTTTTCTTTTTGACATCCGTCTCCTGCTAGAAGAACTTGCGCGATCCATTGACCGCCTTCTCCAAGAGGCTCTCAGGGACCCCATGCTTGCACACTATTTTGCAACTACGTCTTCGTGACAAGTGGGGCTCATAAATGTTTGCTTAATCATTACGTCGTGTGTCTAACAATTGGATAGAGTGAATCCCGTGCATTCTTGTTTTATATGAACAAACATGATTAATTAAACTATGGGACATGTAAAGAGCTTGTAAATGTTTGCATAACTATCGAAACATTGTATTTGATGTAATGAAGCATGACGAAATATAAAACAGAGATCAATTAGTTATTTAAATATATCTATTGAAAACCATAAATAATCCAAATTTATTTCATTCTTTTCTTGCTCAAGAGTGCTTTTCTCCCTTCCGTGCAAAAGCGTGATTGATGCACGCAACATCGGAAGAGCTCACAAATCAATAATCAATAATATGGTGACTATTTGAAATTAAAAACTGGAAATCAAAAATTAAGAAATATCACGCAACATGCATTCCTATTCTTCCACATATGGAGGTTCCCCTTGAGAAAAGTACTAAAAACAAAGTAATCCAATTAGCATTTCAATTAGTGTACTCTCGTGAGCAGCCCTATATTGGATATTATGACCTCAAAACAACCGAAAAATTAAACTAAAATACAAATTTCCATTTTATTTTCGTCTGTGTTGATGCCATGAATATATAGTTTTGATACTTTTTTTTTTAAAAAATTCCAACTAAATTATAAGTAAAACTATATATAAACTCAGGCAAAAGCACAAGAGTTCAGCTATTTATAGTGTTTAATCCTCGTTCGTTTACGATTCAAGAACAACCGTCGCACTCGCAATGGCATCATCGGCTTCCATCTCAGTTAGCCAGTCAGTTCTCTTTCGCTTGGGATGAGGAGGTCACGAACAGCAGCTCTTTCCAGCGCAAGGTTTGCTAGCTTTTTTGAAAAAATTGTTGGACCTAGTTCTTCATCGCCAGAGTCAAGCTGCTTTCTCGCTTACACCTAATCTTTAAAATGATATGGCAGTCTTAGAGGAGGCCTTTTTTTTTTTTTTTTTTTTTTTTTTTTTTTTTGTGAACTTCACTGTTCTCATCGTCTTATTATCTTATTATTCTGTCATTTGAGTCAGCTACTCGAAGTTTCGGTATTTTAATACAATTCTCTTGACTGTTTTTCGTTCTTCATACGGTGTTCAAGATAATGAAGTGTTTCCATTTTTTTGGGCATATTGTCCTCTGAGGAAGTTTTGTTTCTTTGATGGTTAGTAAAGGACTCGAAAGATTTTGGTGACTTTTTCTTGAATATGCGTGGGACTTGGGCAATCCCGGTGCCCACGAGGCTTTTAACTCCGGCTTTCATCTCGTCGAATACTCTCAATTCGTTAGCTCATTCATTTTCGTCGTCTACGGCAGTGACCATTGTGTTCTCTGTAATAAGGGATTACGTGTATGAGCGAGTTAAGTCTCGATGAAGTTCACTTTGGGTGGTTATTTAGTGATGATATTAAATATTCATCATTGTTGATCTAGAGAAGAGCTAAGCACGAGAAACATAATGGCCATCGGGAACTGACTGAAAATAATACGACGTTTTCTTTTAAGTGAAAGTTGGCCCAGGAAGACATCAAACAAACGATAGGAGTTGGTAACGAAAGAGTTCCACGTTTCTCAAGTATAACTTTATTTTTTTTTTAAAAAAATTCGGTAAAAGTAAGCAATATATTGGGGAAGGTCAAACTGTACAAACAACACGGCTCCTAAAACTTGCACTCAAGATGAACACGCTCATTATGAGTGGAAGGAAGCCACGGAAAAAGCCAAGCGGCAACAACAAAACGACCAACAGAGAGCCAACGGCAAACAACACCTGGCAAAAAGCAACCTAGCAACCAACGAGATGCCTATCCAGTCGGATTACGATCAGTGGAAGAGAAGATAATGGGGTCCACATCCCACCAGCGTTGCAACCTCCTGTTCCTGGCAAAGTCCTCAACATTCTTGAAGGTAAGAGCCTTATCCTTGACAACCTTGAGGAGATGCTTCTTCATGGCCGAAATAGATAGCGGCTCCCCCCTGAAAAGAATATTGTTCATGTTCTTCCAAATGATGTGACAAAGTGCTCCAAAGGAAAAACGGGCAACACATTTGTAAAAATCCTTGCCAAAGAGCAAGGTAATGGCCCAACTGAGAGTCTCCTCCCAAGTCCTGTTAGTCCAGGGAAGATTGCAGCTAGTAGCCCAAAAGAAAGCAATACTCGAAGTAATGTGACATCCAAAAAAGAGATGATTGATAGAATCGGGCACCTCGTTGCAAAAAGGGCAGGAAGCAGCATCAATCCTACCATAAGACATGAGAAGAAACTGTGTAGGTAACCTCCACTTGGTGATGAGCTACAGGTTCAGTTGGTAATGAGGCAGGATGGCATTACTCCAAATGAAACAATGCCAATTGACTCTAGCCTTCTTTCGCCTTATGGACTCCCAAGCCGAGGCCACCGAGAATAAGCCCGTCAAGTCCTCCCTCCAACAAAACTGATCGTGGACTCCAGACAAGGAGGGAAGCGGTGAACCCTAAGACTCAATCTCTGATCTGATAGCCCATCCATCCTCAGAGAAGAGATCAGCAACCAAAGCCTGCCCAAAGAGACCGAAGCTATAGATGAGGGAATCCGTGAAAAATAAATTCAAAGAACCCCTGGGATGCCAATTATCGAACCAGAGCAACGCTGATAAACCATCACCTATCCTCCAGTAGAAGTGAAGCTAGAATTCTGTCCTAAGTTGTAGAATTTTCTTCCAAGCCCAAGAGCAGTAGGTCGGCTTTTTTACAACCCAGAAGTTCTTGGTTTTTAAGAAGGTCAAGTGGACCCACTTACACCATAACGACTCCTTATCTAAAAATAAATTCCAAATATGTTTGAGCATAGCCGCCTTATTGCACTTACGCAATCTCCAAATACCAAGACCTCCCTCCACTTTAGGAAGACAAACATCTTCCTAGGAGACTTTGGCATCCCCTCTGCCCAACTCAGGTCCCTTCCAAAGGAATTGTTTGAGAATATGCTCTATCTAGTTCAGCACAGCTGCAGGAATGATAAAGACACTTGCCCAATAGGCCTGAATGGCATGAAGGACTAACCTGATTAACTGAAGACGGCCAGCAAAAGAAAGAAACCAATGAATGCACCCTGGAGGTGATGCGCCTCACAAGATCAACACAATCTGCTTTCCGGAGCCTCGACGTGATAATTGGAACCCCAAGATAACGTACTGGAAGGTTGCCCTCAACAAAATCAAGCTCCAGGAGAATTTGATTCCTTAAGGCCGACAAGCCTCCCGAGAGGAACACCTCACTTTTCCTTGGGTTTGGGAGAAGTCCGCTCCAAGAAGAAAATAGATGGAGACCTTCCCTGAGAAGCTTCATGGATGGCAGGTGGCCTTCGCAAAATAGGAAAACATCATCCGCAAAGAACAAGTACGAGAAGTAAACTTGCATCTCTAGTAGAATTTGAAATCCGTCTATAGCGAGCACCTCTCAAGAATCCTAGAGAGCACTTCCACAACCAACGTGAATAAGTTCCTAAATTTTGGTCTAATTTATAATATAGCCTCAAAACTTTTAATTTATTAAACATGGTCCATAAACTTTAACTCAATGTATAATATGGTTCTTAAACTTTTAATTTGTTAAATAAAATCCTTGGATTTTTTATACGTGTTCAACTTAATCCATGAATTATATAAGCAGCCCTATATTGGATATTAATAATATATTATGACATCAAGACAAATACAAAATCTTCATAAAGTCCAACCGCAAAATTAAATTAAAATAATCATAATTTTGTGATATTTCTATTTCACGTAATTTACAAAAAAAAAAAAAAAAAAAAAAAAATTCTCAAATCATAAGAATATGTACACTAACGTATTTGAAGCTACCTAGAGACGCATCACTAACAAAATTTCATTTTATCTTCGTTTGCATTGATATCATTAATATCATTGTAAAAATCTCTTTCAAGATTCTAACGAAATCATAAACAAAACTGTATATAAAACCCGTGCAAAGCACCAAAGTTCAACTAGTAGTATGATATGCATAACAACTTGAAAATTAATGCTGAAATATCTAATTTTGTGGCTAGTAAATTTGAATTTCGAATCACAGTCATCACCCAAGTTGTGTCTACCATCCCCGTGCGTGGATGGAACCTTAACCAGTACAAGCGGACGTGTGTGATTCAACAATACGAATGAAGATTAGTCTAATAAAGGATTCCAATTCCTTGCGTTTCGATTTTCTTGAGTATATTTATTTCACATAAAACAAATCATTTAAAAAACGTCTTCTTAAAAGTCATTTTTTTGTGTCGCTTATAAATATTTATGAGTAAGAAAACATATTTATTATCCATGAGAATATTTAGTCATAAATTATTATCGATTACAAAAACATTTTTAATTGTATATTTATTTCAAGTGATACAGACGATTAATTATAGGAAATTATTTTTAAAAAATTATTTATTTATCGTAAAAAAAAAATTCGGGACTAAAATCACAATGCGACGAAGAACTTGGCGCTCTTTCTATCACACAGCCTCTGCCTCTGGGTTGGGGTGGACCGACCCAAATAAACTTTCGTTACTCTTGCGTTTAAGCCTTGTTCGTTAGCAATTAACAGCAAAACCGTCGTCCCTTTGGTGTCAACTGCTTCTGTATAAGTCGCCAGTTCTCTTTCGCTTTCGGAGACAGCGAGAGACTCTCGCACGAGAAGCTCTTCGAACATCAGAGTGGGCCTCGCTCAGCAGGACGCGCCTTTCATCGTTCCTCACTGCATCGCCCGATACACCAGCCAGGTCCCCAAGCGAAACGTGCAAGATCGGGTCCCACATCGTTCACGACTTCCCTTTTCTTTTGTTCGGTTTTCCGTGTGTGTTTGGGTTTGGCATTGCGGGGTTTGCGTTGAGCTGAGCGTTTTCTAAATTCGCTGGGTTTCCTTCTGCATCGTTGTTGTTTTGGAGTTTTTAGATGCTCAGTTCTCAAGTTACCTCGGCGCAACACATGGAGCGGGAGAAGGCGTATTATATCGCGAGTTTACTTCTGCTGTCTGTCTTTAGTTGTGACAATGTAAATTGCTTTGCATTTTCTCGTTATTAACATGTGGGTTAGTGTATCTCAGATGGCTTCATTGTTGAAGATTCCATTCTTGGACGAGGAGGTCGCGAACTATGGCTCTTTCCAGCGCTAGGTCTGTAAGCTTTTTGGAAAGAGGTTGCCCTTAGTTCTTCATCGCCTGAGTTGAGCTGCTTTCTCGATCCTACTTGATCTTTACAATGATATGGAAAACTTAGAGGAGGGCTTTTGTGTGAACTTCACTGGTTTCATCATCCAATTATCTTTTTATTCTGTCAGTTGAGTCGGCTACTCGAAGGTTTAGTATTTAAGCAATTCCCTCAACTTGTTTTTCGTTTAAAGTATTTTCGTTTCTATGAGCGTATTGTCCTCTGAGAAAGTTCTGTTTCTCTGATGGTTAGTAAAGGACTTGAATTATTTTAATGTCTTTTCCTTGATGACTTAGTATTTTCTCTCTACTTTTCTATGTAAATGTATACTGCATCGTTATCCAAGAGGAGACTCTGCTGAGGCACCGCCCCCTGGATGTAGTATATTCTAGAACATAAGTACTGTCAGCTCATTTCCTGCCCCCCAAAAACATACACATTTACACAAACAAATTCATAAATGATCCATCCAGTGCCACCCAAAAAGAAAAAGAAGTGCATCCAAAGTGCTTGGATGTCTATATGTCTATGTAAGGACGTGTATTTGAATGGCCCTTACTGCCTTTTATTTGTATTGTTTTGAAGTCTTCAGTTTCTAATGCATCATGATATTTGTTATTGGAGCTCATCTATGATTGTGTTGGGCAACCCGTTTCGTTGTCAGTGTGTTTTCACAGTGAAAGAAAAACTGACATACTTGTTATACAGATGGGATGCGTTGATGTTTATAATCCACAGAATGTTAGGAAAGACTCAGTCTTTGCTTGAACAGATGTATATGACAAGCAAAGTTCACTCTGGTAACAGGTCTATATATAACTTTTATTTCCACCTAGTGGGATAATGATTCTTTTGAGTTTGTTGTCATCACTTTGGCTCATACCTTTTACCTTTCTCTTTTTGCTAATGTTATATGCTTCTGCTAATTGATATGTCATACACTCAGAATTTAAAACCACTCTGGCAGATCATGGACCGGGTCATCTATGCAAAGAAAATTGGCAAGATTTCCTTCCCTTTTCTAAGATTTGATGAAGTAGTATAGGCTTCAGTGGCTTATACGGTCGTAACAATATAAGATTCTTAGCTTTTTCTCTGCACTGGAGCATGTTTTCAATGTACTAGATAACTAGGATAGCGACACTCTGCCACAAAAAAGTGATCATGTCTATGTACATTTTGGAACTTAGTAGAGAAATTATATAGTAGATACAAAATAAAAATTCCAAATGATTTTCTTGTTTCTAATTTGGAGTACCAGGGATGTTAATTAGCTTAGATGATTAACATCCCATGTAATGAAAACTGTCACTAAAAATTGTAGATAGCTGGCAGGATGGTGCATTCTGTCAATGTTAGGAACTTCTGACCGTCCACCTTAAATCATGTCTCAAATTGATTTTACACGCAAATGCTTGTTCTGATTATTTCTCAATGAGCATACTATATAGTTCTGCCCCCTGTACAGAAGAATCCGTAAGAGTCTGTACCAGCTTATGTTTTCGAGCAGAAGCATCCAGTGTCAACGGCCCTAGCCTGTAGTCAGTCTACTGAAATTGTTCTGTTGGGTGCATATTTCGTTGTTTTGTTTAAGGATGTGTGGAGTTGACAAGGAGATGGGTTGTTTTCATTTTATTTCGTGCTATTCAATGATATGTGGAGTTGGCTCCCAGCTAGAGCAAAGGTCTTGGGCATTTTATAAGTAATCGAGGTTGCTAAAATGACCTACAGAGTTCGTGGAAGCATCCCTCTTTCCTCTGCAACTCCATGTCACCTGCATCTATGATTGCTGAGCTATATGAATAATCAAGTTTACATTTTTATACAATGGTTGCATAATGCAATATGATTTTTATGCTGATATAGAAATCTGCAGCATGTGCTTCTTAATATGACTTTCAACTTTGCTTTGCAGATAGCTCAAAGGACAAAGACTTGCCTAGTACTCCATTGGATAATTTGTGGCGAGCAAGCTCTGAAAATATCACCCATAGAGCCGTGCTGTTTGCACTGTCCTATCCGAAGTGGTCATTTTAACATTGGGCCATGCTATTTCCACCCCGGTTTTTGCTTTAAAACTCCTTTTTACAGTGTTTTCCTATATGGCCCCTGCTGTCCCTCTTTTGGTTTGACTGCTTCCTTTTCTTTCTTTGCTGGTCCCACCTTCTTTTTTCTTCTTAACTTTGTTCTCTCTTTTCAACTCATGATGATGTTGATCTAAAGGAACCTATGCTCGACTGCAGATGCCAGCTTCACTACATTATATTCCTTCTTTCAAAAGGATCCAATGCTCTGTAATTGATATCCTGTTAAGGTGGTGCTTACTGACTGTAATGCTTAGATATGCACCCTGTAGATGCAATTTTCTTACCAAAAAAACTTGCGCGAGTCCCTCAACCAGCTTGCCAGCGAGATCCCATGGACTTTGTCAGGAGGATCCCGAATTCTCCTTCAAAGAGTTTGCTGGCAAGCCGGAGTCTGTCGTGCTGATGAACCAGGATGAGAAGTCGCTCAACGGTTGATTTGATCCATCTGAACTAAAACTTGTGAAACAAGTGAGAAATATTGTCGTCCAATTAGTACAGCCTCAAATTGACTTCAAATGGCATCTTCCTTTTTCCTATGAAATTACTAAAACATAAGCACGAATCATACTGTTTTCTAATGATATAAAATTTTCTAGTAAAAAAAATTTAGCTACATAATTTATATTGGTCATTCCCTTAGATGCATTATCTACAAATTTAAGTATGTAGCCGATTTTAGTAGAAGCTCGAGTCATTTGTGAAGTAAATAAATAGAACATGTCTTCTATCCTAATTAAAACGATTCATCCATCTATGATATCAAATGCTTTGTTGAAGGCTAGGCGATGCAATAGATGGAAGAGTTTGCACAGACTCCATCGCTTTACATATTATTTCTATATCAGATCTTCCCTGTTCCCATCGCATTTGAAAAAAATCTAATTGTCAGAACTATTATCTGGGTCATTCCTCGATGCTGAATCAATAGTCAAATATGGCTATGGCCGTTAGGTTGAACAATTCAAGATGCATGATCTTGCCCAGAAAGTTGCTGGAGGTGAATGCAAGATTGTTAATTTTAAAGGAGGAGATAATGATAGAGGAATTCGACATGCGTCCTTTATTTCAGAGACTTTCTCTAAAGAGAAAGTGCTGTCCCTACTCAAAACATCCAAATTGCAGACATTTCTCTCTTTAAAAGATGAATTCTCTTTACGCAATTGTCACGAAGTTTTCTCAAGTTGTGGACATTGTCGAGCGTTGTATTTGGAAAATAAAAATATTCCTCTCCCTCCTTCTTCCTTAGGAAAGTTGAAGCAATTAACATTTCTTCATATTCCTATGAATGAATCCATCTAGAGTTTGTCAGATTCAATCACTGATTTGGTGAACTTGCAAACCCTTAAACTCTTATGGTGTTGTCACCTTCAAACATTTCCAAGAGATTTGAGGAAATTGATCAATCTTAGGCACCTCTTAATTGACAGTTGTGACTCCTAAGCCACCTACCACCCTTGAGTCTCTCTCGTGAGATGCAGCACCTTTCCTTGCTCAAGGAACTCTACATTTGGGATTGTCAAGGATTCGATTTATCGTGCCAAGAACATGAGCATGGCACCCAATGGCAATGCCTTACAAATCTTCATGTTCTTACCATCACAGGCTATTCAAATTTGGTGGCATTACCCGAGAGAATTCAACATGTGACAACTCTACAATCTCTCAATATTTCATATTGGTCGAGACTAAGACGTTTGCCGAAATGGATTGGAAATTTCTCTTTACTCGAAGAGCTTGAATTATCTTACTGTCAAAGATTAGAGCATATACCATATGAGATACGCAACCTCACACGT
The DNA here is from genome assembly GCA_014182395.1 of Eucalyptus sp. ANBG9806169. NCBI lineage: Eukaryota > Viridiplantae > Streptophyta > Magnoliopsida > Myrtales > Myrtaceae > Eucalyptus > Eucalyptus sp. ANBG9806169. The sequence continues at coordinate 45,808,083 of CM024578.1, forward strand.
TTGAAGAAATTGAGAATTCATAATTGTCCCTTCTTGAATCGAAGGTGCCTAGCTGATGTGCACATCCCAATCTTGATTGGGAGGATTACCTGTCCGATTAGGATTAGCATTAGAGGTACGAGAAAAGACTTATATCGCCTATCAATAGTGTGCCTTTTTCAACTATTTTACCTTCTTTATTATTTAACTAATTTCTCTTCTCTTCACTGTATATTCGCAGGTCGAAGTGCAAATATTTATCGAAAGGGAAAATATCACAAATGGTCCATGGACTTCTACTTAATGTGTAATCTTGTTCCTGAACTTTCGATTGGCTCAATTTGGTCCATGAATTATCGATAATTGTCCGATCTAGTCATTCCGTTAAAAATTAACTGTTTTTCCTTCTTCTGTTTTTTTTTTTTTTTTTTTTGCTTCTTCTTCTTCTCTCTTCCCTCCGCTGGCCATGGCGGAGGGAAGCCAGCGTTCGGCGAGGGTCGTCCTCGCCTAGGCTGGCTAGGGCCGTCCTCGCCTAGGCTTACTAGGGCCGCCCTCACCTGACACTAGCGAGGGCTGTCCTCGCTAGCGTCGGGTGAGGGTCGCCCCTGCCGACGTCGGGTGAGGGGTGCCCTCGCTAGATCTGGCAAGGGCCGTCCTCGCCCGACGCAGGCAAGGGCAGTCCTCACCTACATTGGGTAAGGGCGACCCTCCGTTAGCCATGGCGGAGGGAAGCCGCGTTTAATGAGGGTCGCTCTTGCTCGGGCTAGCTAGGGCCGCCCTCGCCCAACGCTAGCAAGGGCCGTCCTCGCCTACATCGGGCGAGGGTCGCCCCTGCTAACGTCGGGCGAGGGGTGCCCTCGCCAGATTTGGCAAGGGCCGTCCTCGCCTGACGTAGGCAAGGGCGGTCCTTGCCTGCGTCGGGCAAGGGCGGGCCTCACCAGCATCGGGTGAGGGCGGCCCTCGCCGGCAAGGGTGGCCCTAACTAGCCCAAGCGAGGGCAACCCTCACCAGACGTCGGCTTCCCTTCGCCGACTCCGCTATGGCTAGCGGAGGGAAGAGAGAAGAAGAAGAAAAAAAAGACTAAAATGCCAAATTTCGTTAACTTTACTAACGAAATGACGAAATTGGTCAATTTTCAAATAGTAAATGACTAGATAAGACATTTATTGATAGTTCATGGACTAAATTAAGTAAATCAAAAGTTCAGGGATGACATTGCACATTAAGTAAAAGTGAGACTATTTGTGACATTTTCCCTTATCAAAAAAGGATAGCATCAAAGCATGTGGGTATTGTTCATCGGGCTCCCTCCTCCCAAGCGATTTCAGACACTGTTCATCAACTGGTTTTTGGATGATTCCCGATGTTTCGGTCATCCGTTTGGGCTGATTTTTGGAGGATAGCCTCCTTGAACCTTCCTCTCTACTTCCACCGAACGGTTTCCCTTGATTCCTTCTTCTCTTCGAGATCTGAGTTGCCATAGGCGAGCTGCTGCGTTTGCCTTGTGATTCTGGTTCGGGCTTTGGAGAGGTGGCCCCTGCCGTTCGTTTGGGCTTGTTTCTTTGGAAGGATTGGTCGCAATACCTTCCCCTTGCTCCCCTTTAAGCCGTTCCTCTCCAGCTGGTCAGTAAGCCCAGATCTCATTGTTTGGGTGGTCCCTGTACTGTTCCTGCAATCTCAGAGCTTGCTGTGATTTTATTGTTATGTTGGGCCGAACCTGGTGCAAGTTTAAGCTTTGTTCTATCCTACATTGCCTTGTTGGAGCCTAGGCTGGTACATTTCCCTACTTGCTATGGGCTTTTTTAGTTAGTTCAGGGGCTGCACTCCAGGTGTTCAAGGAATGGCATCTTCCACTTCTAGTGCGGGTGGCCTTCCTGCAGCAGCACAGCAAGATGCTGGCACTTCTAGGGGCCAGAGTCCTTCATCTCGCGCCCTTGACAGCCTTCCTTTGGCGACTTTAAATCAGGTCAAGCAAGCGGCTCCTTTGGAAGCTCCAGATAGGCGGAGAGAGAGAAGTCGGGCTTGGTCCGCTTCTAAACGCCCCCAGCAAAGATTCCAAAAGTGAGGTGAATCGAAGAATCCTCAGGCTCGTTCTTGGGCCAATGTCGCCAAGCTTGCTACGAAGGGATTTGATTTGGAATATATTCCTCCTACTTTAGTCGACAACAAGCCGATTGTCGAACTAACATATGCTATTTTGGATGCGGCGGACCCAAAGTGGCAAGAATGCCTAGTAGGCTACTTTGTTGGAAGGAGACTTCCATTCAAGCTAGTTGAGGATTTTATCAAGAGAGCTTGGGACCCGAAAGTCCTGGAGGTGATGGCCAATGGACAGGGTTTCTTTTTCTTCCGGATTCCGGATGTTGATTTTCGTAGAAAAGTCTTGGAAGGAAGGCCCCTTACAGTTGCAAGAGTACCTTTAATCTTATAACAATGGAAACCTTCGCTCAAAATTAGGAGGGATAGTCATTCGGTGGTTCCTGTCTGGATAAGACTGAGGAAATTTCCAGTAGCATTCTGGTCTGCTCAGGGTATTAGTGCAGTTGTGAGTGCGGTGGGGAGGCCACTCTATATTGATCAAAGAACTGAGGAGAAGAGTATGCTGGTATTTGCTCGTGTCTGTGTCGAAATCTCAGCAAGACAGCCTCTGTGTGAATCTGTGGAAGTGCTCCATGATGGAGAGTCAAGCTCAGTTGAAGTCGAGTATGAATGGCAGCCTAGCGCCTACCCATCCTGTGGTGTTTTTGGCCATACCTACTCTCCACCTCCTACCTCGCCGTCGATTGCTCCAGCTGCTCAGCAAGATCGTGCTGATCCACCCCCTGATCCTCAGGGTTGTGCTTCTTCACCTGCTGTGCCGCCTGTGCAAACTGATCCACCTCAGGTTGCGAGTGATAGCTTAATCTCTCCCCAGCAAATTTCCAAGCCTGCAGATGGCTCTTCGATCGTTGGACAGAAACAGGTGTTGCCTGTGGTGGACCTTAGCAATCGGGTTAATGGTCCTATCCCCGACTCAGCTGTTGCTCAGCCTTCTACTGGAGCAGAGTCTAGATGGAAGCAAGCTAAGGGCAAGAAGAATAAGGCCCTTGTACCGAAGGAAGGGGTCTCGTTCGGCTTGGCTCCCTTGAGTGAAGGCGGCCACTCCCTGAAGATCGAGGACCCCGTACCTCCTGCTCCTTCGTTAAAGAATGTTCCTGTCCCGGTGAAGGATATGCCACCTTCTACTACTACTAAGCCTCAGTGCCTGCTCCTAAGCAAAACACTGGTCGTTCTATTCCAAGTGCGGGCAAGGCAAATCCTCCCGATTCTTCTTCTAGTCGAGACAATTTGGGTGTGGTTGTTGGTGTTGTGGTGAGAGAGGAGTATATTTCTGATGAGGAGGACCTTCTGTCGGTTCGCTCTTCATCTCTGACCCGCCCTCCTAATCCTGAGAAGTCAGTATCTATTCAAGACAAGCTTGAGGCGCTTGGTCCGGCTCCCCCCTCTTCTTCTTTGCCTACCTCGGTTTTCAATCGGCATGGGCCGTCAAAGAAGAGGTAACTTTCTCTGCTGTGTTTTTTAGATGTTCTTAGCTTTCTGGAATATTCAGGGGCTTATGGACCCCCTGAGGAGGACTGAAGTTAGAAGGTTAGTTTATTCGAATAACCTCGGTTTTGTTGGTATTTTGGAGACCAAGGTTCCGGAATCTCTCTTTCCTTCCATTTCTGATAACCTTGTTTCGGGGTGGGTTTGGATTGCAAATTATGATTACTTTCATCGTGGTCGGATATGGGTTGGTTGGAATCCGGCTCTGGTTACTTTTGAAGCGTCCTCTTTAAGTGCTCAGGCGATTCTCTTGTATTTGGTATTGTTTGCAATATATCTGTCATTTATGGCGAGCATTCCTTTGTGCGCCGTCGCCCCCTTTGGGAAGATCTTGTCCAGAAAAATGACATTATGCGGGACTCTGCCTGGCTGGTGGCAAGCGATTTCAATGCTGTCAAAGACTCGTCAGATGGTATGGGTAGCTCAGATACTTGGATTCCTTATTTTGATGAGTTCGGCAATTGCTTGGCCTAGACAGATTTGGAGGATCTCGGGTATGTTGGGCTTCGTTTTACTTGGTCCACCTCTTTTGGAGTGAATCAGAAACAGAGGAAAATTGATCGGGTGTTAGTGAATTCTAATTAGAGGTGAGACTTCTCTTTCTCAGAAGCGTCTTTTTTAAACCCAGGAATTTCTGATCACATCCCCATGGTGGTTAGAGTACTGCACCCGGCTCATACAGGGAAGCCCTTTAAGTTCTTTGATTTTTGGTTGAAGCACCTGGATTTCAACTTTATTGTTAAGCAAGTGTGGGACTCTCCTGGGGAGGGGTTCCTATGTATAAGCTTGTTTGCAAATTAAAGATTCTCAAAGGCCGCCTCAAGCTACTCAATAGAGAATCCTTTTCTGACATTTTTGTGAGAACGGCTGAAGCGAGGAATGATCTTTGACTCACCTAGATTGCCCTCCAACAAGACCCGACCAATATTATTCTTGCTGAGCTGGAAAAGGATCAACGTCGGATCTTTGTTGATCTGCGTAGTCATGAAGAATCTTTCTATAGACAGAAGTCCAGGGTGAGATGGCTTCAGGAAGGTGATAAGAACACTAAGTTCTTTCATCACTCGGTCAACAGAAGACAACTTCGAAACAGAATTATCTCAGTCAAGGATTCTACCGGCTCTCTGGTCACGGATCCGGTTAGGCTGCGTTTGTTTTTATTTATTTTTTCTGTTTTTAAACACTTTTTATGTTTTTCTGTTCTTGGGAACAAAAAAGGAACATAAACGCGTTTGGGTGCGTTTTTGTCCCTTTTTTGTTTTTTTGTTCCCAGAAACAAATGTGGAACAGAAATAAGAAACTAAAAAATTTTGTTTCTTATTTCTGAAACACATTTGAAGAACGAAAAAGGAACAAAAACAAAATCGATCGTGTTTCTTTTCTATTTCTTGCTCATCCCCTTCGAACACCGCCTCTCCTCCTGCATCCTCTCTACCGTCGTCTTCTCCGGCGCCGATAGCCGCCTCTGTCTCGAGACCATCCGGCTTCTCCACTGCGTCCTCTCCGCGCCGACGAGCCCGCTCTCCTTCACCAGTGTGAACCCGCTCACTTTGCTCCTCATTCTCCGATTGACGAGGCCCTCGCAGATCTGGGCGATGGCTGCTCGGAGCTCGAGCGTGAGGGCTCGCTTGAGCCAGCGCTTGCCCAGATTTGCGAGACGCTTTGCTCGAGCGAGTCTCGCAGATCTGGGCGAGCGTTGCTCGCCCAGATCTAGGGCACCTTTGCTCGCCAGATCTGCGGCGGCGGCTCGTCGCTCGCTTGAGATCCGGGCGAGCACGCTCGGCCGATTTGGCGAGCAACGGTGCCCTAGATCGAGCGTTTGCTTGCACCAACCCTTGCTCTGCTCGCTTGCTTCTCTGCTCGAGCGAGCAGATGGTCGCTGCTCTGCTCGCTCGCAGCTCGCTCAAGCGTGAGCAGCAGCTACTGTCTGCTCGCTTGCTTCTCTGCTCAAGTGAGTAGAGCAGCAGGCCCTCGAGCTGTCAGCGAGCGTCTGCTCGCTCGAGCGTGAGCAGCAGCGAGCGTATAAACACATCTAGTTGATGATATGGAGTTAAGGCAGCAACTTAATCTTTTGATTGTGCTACTTTTTATTTTGTTATGCTTTAATAGTGTTAGAACAATGTTGGCTTGTGAATTAAGTGTCAGTGCAAATTATAGGTTTTCATTGCTAACATTGGGGATGCGAAAGCAGTATTAGCCCGCTCATCGACTGAAGATGGTGATGGTACCGTAAAGGCTATTGTTCGACTAGGGAACACAAAGCCATTTACCCTCTAGAGCGTGCTCGTATCCAAAAGGTAAGGATGTATGTGTAACTTTCTTTTTGGTTGAACAGTTTCCTCCAACATTTTCCGTTGACTTCCAATGTATGAAATGGGGATTATCTTGTTTCGATATGATATCTGAAATAATGCATATGCTTTGTGTTGTGATATATTGGTCATCGGCACAAGTGTTCTGCGCCTTTTAATGAACTTCTTTTCCCGATGAGATAATGTTTTGGTCATGCAGCTACATTTTGTTATTTAGGAATACGTGAATTCTTATATGCTGCTTTTGTTTGTTGGAGAGCTGCCTTCTTTATTAGCTAGTGCCAAGAAATTGATATTTACATGCCATATGAACTTCTAGTTGTCTTTCTAGTTGTCTTCACACATGATCACGGTTTTGCTTGCCATTTATTGCATCTGTTGTTATTTCAGGCTGGGGGTGTTGTGGGTTCCAATGGCCGATTACAGGGTCGCCTTGAAGTTTCTAGGGCCTTTGGAGATCGCTGGTTCAAAAAGGTTTGGCTGTGTATGGAAGTCTTTGTATGGAAGGGAATTCATGGAGTTTTGCTCTTTGTATGGAAGTCTTTCGATTTTAGGGACTACTGTGTTAGCCGTATATGATTGTCAATATGCTTAGTCCCTAGGGGAAAATAATTTCTGCCACTGTAAACAGAAAATAATTTTAGGGACTATTGCCAACGATTGTCGAGTGCTTTCGGCAGCACTCGAAAATCCTCAACTGCAATTTCCCCGACCACCACCTGGTATTTACTTTGTTTATGAAGACAATTTTATGATTATATATTATGGTTGAATATCACAACAAATTTATATATATCATGTTATAGGGAAATATTACGTGGTAGATTCGGGTTATGCAGCACTTCCAGGATTTTTAACTCCATTTAGAGGCGAGCGGTATCATCTAAGCGAGTATAGAGGGAATGGGGGACGACTAAGGACAGCAAGAGAATTGTTCAACAAGAAGCACTCTTCACTAAGAAATGTAATTGAGAGGTCATTTGGGGCATTAAAGAATCGCTTCACCATTTTGAGACGGATGCCTCCATTTAAAATTCGGAAGCAAGTACTTATTGTAATTGCTTGTTGTGCTCTCCATAATTACATTCGTGATCAAGATGCGATGGATAGAAACTTTTCCCTATATGGAGATCCGGAGTATCCATGTGGACCTACGAAGTGGAGGTTGCAGATGATACATTGCATGATGCACCTGGAATAAACATGCTTAGGACAAGGATTGCAAATAAAATGGCGAGGATCATAATATGCCTGAGATTTGATGACTTTGTGTTTCCGACTTTTGTAATTTTGTTTTTAAGTACTCACTTATCAAATTCAATGTGATGAAGTTGAACAATGAACTATATTACTTCATTATTGTGATGTTATGTATGAAAGGGTCTATGTAGAGATCTATAAGATATTCTTCTTTTAGCTAGCTTTTATTGTACAAATTTTACTTACAAAATTTTGTTCCAAGTATGCACATGACTATGTTCAGAATGTTTGTCTTCACCCACCATGAACGAAATTAAATTGATGAGCATTTCATTAAAGTGATAATGTAATACCAAGTTTATACTTTATTTAAAAAAAAAGGCACGTGACAAAAATTTGGTACAAAGTTTATTTATAAAATTTTCTTCAAAGTATGCACTTATAACCATGTTCAGAATGTTTGACTTTACTCACCATGAACAAAATTAAATTAATGAGCATTTTATGATAATGAGAATTCAAAACCAATTTTACACTTTATTAAAAAAAAAAACAATTGGGAAAATTTTGGTACAAATTTAAAAAAATTTCTTCCAAGTAAGCAAATATGATCATGTTTAGAATGTTTGTTTTCACTTATTATGAACATAATTAAATTGATGAGCATTTAATGAGAATGATAATTCAATAACAAGTTTACATTTTATTTAAAAAAAAACACTTGAAAAAAAATTGGAATAGAAATTTTGTGCGATTACCAAACGTGTTTCTGTTCTTTTTCTATTCCGAAAACATAAATTTTGTACGATTACCAAACGTGTTTCTGTTCTTTTTCTATTTCAGAAACATAAATTTTATATAGTTACCAAACGCGTTTTTTTGTTCAGAAATTGTTCCCCGTAACAGAAACACTTTTTTCTATTTCTGTTTCCCGGAACAGTTTTTAAACAAAAATGTTACAAAACGCGCCCTTAGTGTTCAACATGTCTTTGTCTCTTATTTCAGCAACCTTTTGACACCGCAGGAGATTCTCTTTAAGCCCTCCTTGCAGGATCTGTAGGCACTCATTAGGTGTCCTTTTTCAGAGGAGCAGGTTAGTGTTTTCTCCCGCCTTGTGCTCGATTCTAAGATTCGTGATACTTTATTTTCCCTCGCTAGAGGCAAGGCTCCTGGGTCGGACGGTTTCACTGCTGAGTTTTTCAAGAATTGTTGGGAGACTGTAGGGCCTTTGGTCCTGGATGTTGTTAAAGATTTCTTCTCTTTGGGTAGACTCTTACGGGAAGTGAACAATACTATCCTAGCTTTGGTGCCTAAGATTCCCAATGCTTGTGTTGTTTCAAACTTCAAGCCCATTGCGTGTTGCAATACCTTATATAAGGGCATCACAAAGATTCTGGCTAGTTGTCTAGCTGCCATTCTTGGGGACTTAATTAGCCTCTCCCAAAATGTTTTTGTCAAGGGTACAAGGATCAATGATTACATTCTTTTGGCCCAAGAGCTTTTTCCTGGCTTCCACCGGGACCCTCATTTGCCTAAATGCGCTATCAAGGTAGATTTTCATAAGGCATATGACACGGTTGATTGGGATTTTCTTGAATTAACACTCACAACGTTTGGTATCCCCACCTAGATGACTAAGCTTATCATGGTCTATGTGCGCACTCCGAAGTACTCCATCTCGATCAATGGAGAACTTCATGGCTTCTTTTCCAGTGGTCGAGGCCTTCGACAGGGGGATCCTATGTCGCCTTATCTTTTTACCTTAGTGATTGAGGTTTTTTCTGGGATTCTCAGCTCCCGCGCCTTGCATCCGGACTTCAAGTTTTTTTGGAGATGCAAAGCTCTGAAGCTCTCTCACCTATTCTTTGCAGATGATGTATTCTTATTCTGCTAGGCAGATTGGGCGTTAGTTTCCTTGTTAAAAAGAGGGCTGGACATCTTCTCTTCTTGGAGCGGTTTGAGACCAAATTCAAATAAGAGTGAAGTCTTCCTTGTAGGCGGCTCCCATTCTCTTCGGAAATACATCCTTATGGCCCTTGGGTTTCAGGAAGGAAAGTTACCGGTGAGGTATTTGGGGCTACCGATCATCACTAAGAGGCTTAGCAAAACGAATTGTATTTCACTTGTTGATTGCATCACAACCAAAGACCAATCCTGGGCCCAGAGATTCCTTTCTTTCGCTGGAAGACTTCAACTAATCAGGTCAGTTCTCCATTCCATCCAAAGCTTTTGGGCCAGTGTGTTTATTCTTCCTTGTTCTGTGTTAGATCGCATAGAACAAATCTTGAGGCAATTTCTTTGGAATTGCCCTTCCCTTGGGATTGGGGGGGCTAAAGTCACTTGGGAGGAAGTATGTCTCCCGAAGGTTGAAGGAGGTTTGGGCATTCGCAGGCTTCGTAACTACAATAAAGCTGCGATGCTCAAGTATATTTGGATCCTTTTCACAGATAAGGAGTCGTTGTGGTGTAAATGGATTCACACGACCTTCTTAAAGAAAGAGAATTTTTGGGTTTCTCGTATTCCCTCTGTTTGTTCCTAGGCTTGGAAAAAAATTCTTCATCTAAGGCGAGAATTTCGATCATCCTTTTCCTGGGAAGTTGGTGATGGTTTCTCGGTTTCTCTCTGGTTTGACCTTTGGCACCCGAGAGGCCCGCTTCACCTGTTCTTACCAGATTCCTTCATTGATAGTTCGGGCTTTTCCAGACAAGCCACGTTAGCGGATCTCTTCTCCCCTGATGGTGGTGACCTCAGGACTCTTTTGGAAGCTGGAGATTATTCTCTTCCGGTTCTCTCTCATTCCCTTGAAAGATTTACTTGGTTTGGGTGCTCTTCTGGTGCTTTCTCAGTAGCCTCGGCTTGGGAAATCATTAGGAGGAAGAAGGATCGTGTTCCTTGGGCTTTGCTTATATGGAACAACTCTATCGCTCTAAGATTTCAGTTTAATCTTTGGTTGATAATTAGAAACCGCTTACCCATGCAGGTTCTCCTCCTTTCTTATGGCATAATTAACAGTGGTTTATGTGCTTTTTGTAATTCCAGGCCAGATTCTGTTGATCACCTGTTCTTTGACTATCATATCTCGGCCAGCCTTGCTTATTTTTGGACTGCGAGATGTAATCTTCCGTGGAGAAACAGATCCTGGTCGGAGAACCTCTCTTGGGCTTTGAAATTCCTTCTTGGTAAGGATTTTCTCCATTGCATCGCCCATTTCTCTTTTGGAGCCTTATGCCACCTGATTTGGAAGAAGCGAAATAGCATTATCTTTCGTGGGGAGACCTTGGAGTTGGTGGCTTTGAAGATCCATCTCATCGAAGTGGTCAAGGACAAGGCTCTCACCTTCAGTAACGTGGTGGACAACCCTAGGAACAGGAGGCTCCAGTGAAGTTGGGGGCTCGATTCTTCCATCTTCGCCAGTCCTCATTCCATTGCCGCCTCCTCTTGATCTGGTTAGAGTGCTTAACCTCATTCGTTGCTGCTCGTCTAGCTGGCTAGTGTTTGTCTCCATCTCCTGAAGACTGCTGGTCCTTGTTTGCTTCCCTCTTATCGGGTGGTTGTTTTCTTTTGGCTCTTTTGCCTAGTTTTTTTGTTGGTTAGTCGGTCTCCTGGTTTTCTTGGGTGTTGTCTTTTTACATCGGCTCCCTTACACTCTTTTTGACCTTTGTCTCTTTGAGTGTTTGTTTTTGGCGCGGATCTTGTGTACAGTTGGTTAAAGCTATCAATATATTCTTACCTTTACCAAAAAAAAAAAAAAAAAAAGAAGAAGAAGGATAAACGTCTCTCCACCCACACTCCAGCTCACCACCATCTTCCTCGTTATGTCACGCGTGTAGAACAAACGCCTCCTTTGCCTCCTCATCTTGCTAGTACAACCTCGTCACTCCCCCTCCCCTCCTTCATCTCCTCCATCACTGCTGCCTGAAGAACCCCAGCGTCCCCAACGCGCGTCGCATCCTGTTGATCACCTCCTTCCTCTTTGGTCGGGTCCGCCGAGGTCAATGATCGGGAAGCTGAGATTCTCGAATCCTCCTCTCGATTCGGAGCTGCCTGCCTTTGGATGTCTCCTACGGTTGGATGATGAAATTCTAGGGATTTCGGTGTTTGCGGCGTCGACAAGGCCTTTGACACCGGCTTTCGAGTCGTCGCCCGCTCTGTCGTAGCTTTCTGCTCGCCAGAGTCAGAGGCCAAATCGATGGTAGGCTTTGTTCCTCTCTCTCTCTCTCTCTCTCTCTCTCTCCTGCAATTCAATTTTCACTGTTAATGTGTAATAAGTTTGGATTATGAATAGAATGTTATGGAGACATTTGGATTATGAATTGAGTGTTATGGAGACAGTACAATGTCAATGCATGATATGAGGATCTTCTTTATAGCTGATCGATTGATTGAGAGAAGAGAAGTGAAGAGAACAATGACATCCATTGCAAGGTTCCGCTTGACTTTAGATTTATGAGGTTCATAAAAAATGGAAGGATAGCTTATGGGCTACCCTAAACTGAGAAAATGACACTGCTGTTTAATGATGGCTGATTCTTTGGGGGATTGGGTAGCCAGTACACAAAGTTTTGCAATTTATGAAAACAAAATCTGTTAGGATAGAGTTGAACAATGATAGATGACTGGGCGATTCAATGCTGTCTTAGCCCTTGACTTCTTCGCAATTATAGAAATCTATATGTAGAGGAATCTTTGGTTTGTAGGCCTCTCTTTGTCATCACTTTAAGAGAGTTTCTGGACTTCTCGGGTAAACATAACAATTATCTACGAGCTGGGTCCATATGATCTAGTAAGCATATAGAAATCTTAATGTTCATCGGATTGAAACAGACAACTTGGTGAATCTTGTACAACCTTGGTTGATGCTGAGGCTTGCGATAGTTTTATAAATCATTTAAAATTGGACCCTTTCGAAACTAAGGTACTGAGCTCTGTGAGCAGCTAATTTAACAATCATATGCCTTCGGACATGAGAAGCTGAACTGCGAAAAGATGTGGTTATGATGTTACTGATTAGAGGAAAATCCCTTCTTGATTTCTTTCTAGAGTCCATGCATTGAAAAGTCATGTTAGGACGGGGATTTGCCTTTGCATTGTTTCATAGGGCATGGCCATCCTCTCGAGCGTTACCCGAGATGTTGCGATGCATTAGAAAACTGAACTAGAGCTGCTGTAAAAGTATGGTGGAGGCCTAAGGCTTTTGATAAGTGCTTAAACAGACGAGAGCCCAATCCAATCACATGCTTTGAGTACTCCAGCATTTCTCTGCTAGAGATGTTGCAATGCATCAGAAAACTGAACTAGAGCTGCTGTAAAAGTTTGGTTGGACGGATTCCTAGAGAATACAACAAAAGGTGTTGATATATTGTATCAACTCAGGTGCAAAAGTTTGCTACTACTACCGCTAGAACGCAAATAAAGTCAACCGTCGAGGAACATCCTTTTTTTTCACCCAAAAAGAACGGAACGACCACCTCTAAGGTTCCCATCGGTGAAAATGATCAGTCATTGAGGATCTTCTTACTAATTTATATCATTGATTGAGACTAGATGCAAGATTATATGCTATGATAGGTAGTGGAATTTAGGTGAGAAACTTTGTACAGATTCAGCGGTGGCAATTGCCTTCGCTGGCTGAATGAAGAAACTAGGCGCTTTCATTTCATGAGTGGTCAACATATATTCTTTTTGAGTATATGTTTGTGTTTTTTTTTAAGACTGTAAAATTTTTAGGGTAAAATTGGGATGAAACCTAAAGTTTGGGGTTTTTCATAGGAAAAAAGAAAGTTTACGGTAAAATCGAGACATAACCTATAGCTGGGGTTTTTTTATGGCACAAAAAAAGTTTAGAATAGAATGCGGACCTAAAAGTGAAGGTATTTTATGAGATAAAAGGTAAATTGGAATAAGAGCTAAAGTTGGAGGTTTTTAGGATATTAGGCAATTTAAATTCCATCAAGTTCTATCTTAACTAGTATGTAAAAAAATCCCAAAATTGTAGTGGCTTGTTACAAGCCTTAAAAGAATTAGGGAATAACCGTTTTATGAGTGATTTTACACTTAGGGTGTGTTTGTTAAAAAATATTTCTGTTCTCCGGAACAAAAATTTCTATTCTTTTGTTCTAGGGAACGAAAAAGAATAGAAACGTGTTTGGTAAAAATTTTGTTCTCCGGAATAGATTTGGAACAGAAATAAGAAATAGAAAATAGTAACTTCTTGTTCTCGGGAATAATTTCTAGAACCAATTTTTCTCTCTTCTTTTTTCCTCTTTTCTTCTTCTTCTTCTTCCTTTTGCCGGTTGCTAGCCTTGGCCATGGCCAGCGCTGGCGACCGACCAAACGAGGGCCAGTGACCTCACCGGAGCGTCGCTGGCTCCTGGAGACGCCAAGCCATGGCGAGGCTCATCGGCCCGAGCCTCAACCTCGCCTGGGCTAGATGAGGTCGACCTCGCCCAGATCTGGCGAGGCCGAGCTCACCCAACCACCGATGAGGCTCGGCCTCACTAGGCCACCTCCAAGACGAAGTCGCCTGGTGGTGGCCTGGTGAGGTCGAGCCTCGTTGTTGGCTGGGCAAGCTCAGCCTCGCCAAATCTTGGCCAAGTCGACCTCACCTAGCCTAGGCAAGGCCGAGCCTCGCGCGGCCACGGCGAGGCTCGTCCTCCCCCAGCCGGCGCGAGGTCGGGCCTCGCCAAGCTAAGGCGAGGTTGACTTTGCGCTACCTGGGCGAGGCCAAGGCTCACTGGGCCTCACCTTGGCCTAGCGAGGCTCTAGCGAGCTCGCTAGACGTCGCCCAGCCAGTCGCAGGCCACGACGATTGCCGGCAACCAGCAAAAGAGAAAAATAAAAGGGAAAAGGGAGAAAATAGTAAAAAATAATAAAAGAATTTTAAAAAATTAAAAGAAAGAAAAAAATCTAAGAATTTTATCAAACGTATTTCTATCTTGGAATACAAATTTTGGGAAGTTATTAAACGCATTTTTTTGCTCAGAAATTGTTCCCAAGAACAGAAAAAAAAAAAAATCATTTCTCAGTAAAAATTGTTCCCCCAGAACAGAAGCGTTACCAAACACGCCCTTAATCCACCATGCCAGGAAGAGATACAGTAATTTGTACTAAGGAGATTATGATGGATCAACCATCATTTTTCTATAAACTTCTGCTCTACAAGTACTCCTACTCACCTCCATCATCCATATTATGCAATATTCGTGTTGTCTTGAGTAGTTGAGATTTGAGAATGTGGTTTAGCTTTAGTAGTTGAATAGTTTTGAGCTCATCCTTTTTATTGAGCTGAACTTTTGTACGCTTAGTCATGTTGCTGATGGAAGAGGTATTTATCTAGACTCTTCGGTGGATTCTTCATCCTTAGTGATATGCTTTTCAAAAATACTTTTATAACATGAAATGGTGATTGCAACATCAATGGATGAAGGATGATTTGCATCTGTACCTTGAGTGGGTGGTATCCTTTTACATCTGTGCTCTAAATACATCTTTTGTTAGGTACAGCAAAAAGGTTTTTTATGGCAATATTTCTGCAAACAGCTTGCCTTGTTTTCTTGTAACTTGAGCTCATTGCCTGAATGCATGTCTCCAGAATCCACAGAAAGTGATAAAGGACGCCATTCTATCTATGCTTCTAACTAGTAGTTCGCCAAATTTGTTAAAAACATGTCTTATTCAAAGGCTAAGCCTTGGTTTTTTCTGCCGTCTCATTTCTATCACATAACTTGAGCTAGTCATCATTCATCTGATGTTTTGAAGAGTTCGTCATAAAGGTTGGGAATTACGAACAGTGCATGTGAGATTGAGAATTCCATTAGGACTGAAATTTGTGCACTTCTAAATTGAGCAAAATGAGTTGTGGTCTTTTGTCTGACATTGCATCTGAACTCTATGCATCTTCAACAAGTTTTGCAATCAAGGACACGCCCTACTTGTCACGACCCGACCCTTGAACGCATGCACATCCCTTGGTGGTCAATAAAATTTGCGACGCCCCAGGAATTGTCGCCGACCCATTCAATTTATGGCACATACCGAAACGTAATAACAATCTCCAAACAGCACAGAAGTGGGATAGAAACGTAGGATGATATTTTCACAAAACACACTTACAATACAGCAACATTTATATACAGAGAAGTCCAACACTACATGGGTCTATTTCAAAAAGAATAGCTTCTGGGTTATCTATGCTCCAAGCTGCTCGTCCATGGGACCAGAGTCCCCTACAATCCTGTCAGACTCCTCGATAACAAAAGGGTGAACTGTCACCCACTGTCTAAACTAGACGGAAGACCCGTCGACATCTAAAGAAAATCCTAAGCTTCACTTCTTGAGAACCCTTACATCTCGCTTGACAATCCTCCATTTAGGGACATGAAAATGGTTATACAATAACCAGTGAGACGACGTCTCAGCGAATCCATTCCCTAAATTCCGATTAGGAGAAAAGTACACCCGGATGCAGTCTAACCATATCTCCCCAAAAATTCATGTAACACCATGTTGGTCCTGCATGTCAGTGCCATTCAAATTTGTATATAATTTATATTGAAATCAGGCATCACTGGAACATCTCGACACGTATGCACATATAAATATATATCATCACCGATTCACGGGCTTCGATTACCAGACCAAATCGTTATGGTACGTCCCATACCACACCACACAATTCTGCCTCCTAATTAGGCCCCTTAATCTCAATCATTCATGCATTCTAATTGATTATGACCCATCGGTCACAGCGGACTCAACAGTCAGCAGTCTTCCGGCTTAACCGAGCTTCATCTCGCATCATCAAGCACAACAACGTCTACATCTAGACGGCATTCCTCAAATGAGCATCGGTCCAGCCTCCACTACAACAGGCATCTGTTGACTTGGGCCATTCCCAAAGAAGCATCATCCTGCCTCAAAGGCTCGTGACGGCATCTCATATCATTCATGCATTCATTCAATTTCGGCCCAAGACACTGTGCATTACACTCAAACACCTCAATTAAATTGGTGATCCTAGCCTATTTTCTTCATATTATAAATACATAGTAAAATAAATTGTGGGCATATATACAATCAATATGATCCATAAAATTTGAAAATTCTTCTTTTAAAACCCCAATATATATATATATATATATATATAATAGTCAAAACCCGCTTTTGGTAACAAAAGTTCTGCCTCGGGTATTTTCTAACTTAAATACCGAATTTTCATTAATTGAAACAAATATCCAATTTCGACATCCGTCATTCAATTTCACAATTTAGCAATCAATTGTACAAACCGAGCATACTACTACAATCAGCACAAAATTCCGGTCATCGACTACACCGGTATAATTTCTGGAAAATATTAAATAATTAATTAATTTATAATTAAAAATTAAATATAATTATTTAATTAATTATCATTTAGAAATTTTCTTTCACTAACAATTCAATTTGATTATAGCTAGAACTAATTATCAAAATGCCTAATTAAACTAATGTCTTACAATATTCTTCTAATCTAACCATTTAACTAAATATTTGAAGTTCTAACTAAATAATCTAACCAACCCTACCAACTAGCCTAACTATCTAGTCTCAATTCAACTAACTACCTAACTAGTCATCATCCTAACTAAACTAGTTTCTAATCTTATTTAACTTAATCCTACTCTTTAAGGAAATGTAATCAACCCCTAATTAGAAATTAGGAAATTGACTCACCTAAACTAAAAGCTAAAGACCTCCAACGACGGCGGAGCGGCGGCGACGAGGTCTCGATCCAAGGAGGCACCAGGACACCCCTAGATGGCCCTACTCAGGCCAGTAAGGCCCTCGGCCTACTGCTGAGAAGCAGGTTTCTCGGCCAGACCAGGCCGAGTAGCGCCGATGGAAGCTCCTTCGAGGTGAGGCAACGGCATCGTGGAGCGGTTTGGTTGAGCGACGAGCTACATCGGTGCAGTAGGGGTTCCGGCGATTGGGCAGTAACGGCGACAAAAGGATGATTGTTTCCGGTGAAGACGGTGAGCTGAGATTGGAGTGGGAGAAGTTGCAGAAATGCTGCAGCAGCCATATGCAGCGGCGCTGAGCTTCCGGCAAAGAGATGCAGAAATCTCGTTGGTTTTTGTGGATTGCCGGGCCGCGGGTGAGGACAATTGAGAGGTGATTAACGGCCACACAAATGAGAAATGGAATATGAAAACAGTTTGGCCGGAGTTTCTGCTAGTCCATAAAATCTGCAGTGCCAAAACAGAGCTTTCCTCTATATATATATATATATATATATATATATATATATATATATATATATATATATATATATATATATATTTTTGCTGCTGTGTTGTCATCCAAGGGGAAACATGGGAGGCTGAACAAAACAGCTTAAAGGAGAAGAAGACAAGGGGCTTTGCGGCTTAGAAAAGGAAAGGAAAAGGAAAGAAAGAGAAAGGGAGAGAAAGAGGGGCAGTCGCACGGCACAAAGGGGGAGGGACACGCGTGTATGGGGAGAGAGAGAAGAAGAAAAAGGACCATGGAGGGTCCCCCTCCCCAATTCCACAAGCTTTGGGTCCTTATTCCATGTAATTTTTACCCCTTTCACTTTCATATGGCCTACCACTCTTAAAGCAAACATATCCTCTTTAAATGAGACTCAAATGGTGGTGGAATTCCTCTTGGTGTACATACATCCGAATTTGCATCTTTCTAATAGCTTTCCCTTTTTTTTTCTTTTTACCATTTCCTAACCTTAGTTAATAAGAATAAAGCCTTATTTAAATCCTTATAATTTCCACTTCCAAAGGTTTCACATTAATGACCAAAATTCCTTCACATTACGGCCCTTTTTCCAATTTCACTTTGCCTGCTGTAAATTGAATTTTCCATCAAGATTTCACATTCATCAAAAGGTCTTGAGAGGATGCATCAACGTTCTTAGAATTAATAGTGACACGATAGAATTCTCAATTTCTAAAATCGGATTAAATTTCGCAGTTAAATTCAATCATACGTGATTTTAGCGTGACCTCAATTATTGGGTAGTTTTTGAGAATTTTCAATGCAATTGACCCGTGGTCAATTATTTTCGAGCCACAATGTACATCTTCGACTCATTGGCGACTCTCGGTTGTCGTGAAAATCTCGAGATTTCAATTACGGGCACAGGGTACCAAAATGACAGAAAAATCGGTCTAGTGCCGATCGACGAGAATTTTGCAATTAGGTGGAATCACTCCTACCTAATTACATATTTCAGTCGAGTCGACCTATTTCTGGTCTCTAATAGCTTTTCAATTGTGCCGCAATGACCCTTGTAGACTAACACGGTCGAGCAGTCGAGTCCTAGTCGAATTCTCAGGCCCGTTGCATTAAAATCCCTTAATGACTTCCCCAACTAGTCTAGTTATCTCCTGTGTGATCGGCTTAGAGAATAGTACTATAGGCACATCGATGAAAAGCTCGATTTATTCAATTGAAAACAGAAGTAGAAAATCAGACCGTCACACTACTTTTGTGTCATGGAAAGGTGGAGTGGTAAGATAAGCATTGTATCATAACATTTTCTCACTTTTTTTTTTTTTTTTTTTTTTTTTGTGTGTGTGTGAGAAGATGAATTTTGTCTAGGACTCTATATATTTGGTGAGTTGAATATGGTTCGTTTCCTTTCCTGCCTAATGGAGAGAAACTATGTTGGTTTCTTGATCAAAATATGCAGAACATATGCACCACCTTCTCTTTTTCTAGGCGAATGATTATGGGGGTAAAGGCAAACATGCCATGTCTCCATGTTAATGCAAACTTGTCACATAACAGCGATTTTATCCTCAAGTTAGACCTTGTCGTGGTCTCTTAAATAGTGTATTTGAACATTGGCCAATATTGATGTCCATCGTCCTTCTTATTGACAAAACTACTTGTTTCATGAGCCTTTCTCAAGTGGTCATCTTGCTACTAATTTGGAGTACAAACCACAAAATTTGTTTGCTCAAAATCCTATATAACACTGGCTTTTGAAAGAATATTACTAGGAGTGTTCTGACTGGTTAAGGATTTGCTTTTGTACTGTGGCATTCTTTGCTCTTGATAGATACTAGGAATTCTTGATATTGGCTTAGATGGTTGGATACATCATATGGACTGGTTTCAGAATGGGATGCATGTTGGTAGCAGCAAAAAGTACAAGGACTTTTACTTTGTCCAAACACAAGCAACATGTTACATAAAATTCTTGAAAGTTATATTAATTGGGCCTCGTGGCTACTCCCATTAAACTGGTTAGCTGACATGTGGCACCCCCGAAACGGCCCCCGATCCGTTGGGGTCGCCACAGTTCGCTTACCTTCCTCTTGCTTGACCTGAAGGTCTATCAATCCTAGGGGTTTATATCTTTTAGATTGGTCCCTGCGCAATTTATATGGCGGAAGCGTATCCAACAACTCCCTTCCCTATATTCAGAAAACAGTGCACACCAACTAAACATTTTATAAGTTAAAAGCCAAACACTTTTATTTACTTAAACCAGATGGACATCATTAGTCGGTACATCAAAATGCCAAGGCTTTCTATACTCGGCTATATTTCAAAAGATGACCGACATCTCTTCCAACAGTCATATACTTAAAGTCCATCGATCAGTGTCGGTGTCCAAAAGTTCCTTCCTCTGTTGTCCTCCTCCTCGTAGCCATATCCAACCACTCGATCCATCTGCTAGTGGCGGTGGCGGCGAGGTATCTTGTCTAGTCTGAAATGTTAGTCCCCAAATGGGGTGAGTACAACCATTCAGTAGTAAAAGATTCATTAAGCTATATCGTGCAGTACCATCAATATCTAGATTCATACAAGATAGACAAAAACAGTTCATCAAGGAATGAGTATGCATCGGAACCATAAAACTTTCAATGCAATGACCAGTACAGTTCCAACAAACAAGATGCATCATGTCCAGTTACACAGTTCCGATCATAGGGCCAAACTGTTATGACATGTCCCATTCCATGCCATACAATTTAGTCCTATAACCATACCACACTCACACTTAGTAGAATCATCCATTTTATCATTCAAACGGTTTTATCCCCCCAGAGGACCAATGTTTGCGTCCTTTTGGGATTTCGCACCCAACCTGGCGTCGCGAAAGCCTCCGGGCATGTATTCAAAATACAACCAGGCATTTGGCACACACCTCCGGGTATCTCGCACCCCACCTGACATCACGAGGAATCACTGGGGACCATAGATATAGTTACCCCTAACCTTCGGGCATGCATCATAATACGACCCTCACCCTCCAGGCATGTATCATAATACAACCCGGCATCCCGACACTCCCGGGGTAAACCTCTGGGCATGTATTAATAATACAACTAGGCATCCAAAGGGCATCGACTCATTCGAACCTCTGGGCATCCCGACTCCCGGGGCATCGTTGACTCGAGGGTTCAATGGTAACCATTAGCATTTTAATTCACAAAAGTACCTTCAAATACCACACAAGATGTCTTGTGGACCCTCTACCAATCTCAAGATTCCACCATCAGCACCATCATATCACATAATAATTCGAAATACATTCACCTATGAGACAAATTTTGTGGAAATTCGAAACAAACAGTTTAATTTCCATATTCGCACTGTTCTGGTAAAAATTCCGGATTAATTACTAAAAAGACTCAGAAAATTATGAAATTTTTACACATTATCAATAAGACCTATAGAAACAAATCTCAAGAAGGTCACTAGGTCATATTCCGTATGTACCGAGGGTAAAATCTCGATTTTCTTCCTAACCATCATTCTGTAAAAATTCCAGATTTGATATTTTCATAGGAAAATTATTTCGATGGTCATAACTTGTTATTTTTCTCTGAATTTTTGATATGTTGTTCATTAAGATGTTCTCTAAAACTTTCATCAAGGAATAGAAGTCAAATTATATCTACAAAATTACAGAAAATTCACGGAATCATCAAGGGTCGAGCCGTCCTCTACCAAAACAGAGCACTGGTTCTGATTGATTCACTCCTATCTTCATGTTTTCACATTCTTATGGCTATAGCTAGACGTTAAACTCCATCTATTGGATGTAATCTTTAAATAAAATGGTTTCTTTCCTTGTTTTCATCATTATAAATCAAAGCGATACAATTACAAGGACTTTCCCTCTAAATCTCTCCAAAACAGAACCGGCATATACAATTTTCTTCATTCCTAATTCAATCAAATCATTTATTTCTCCACAAATCTATCCTTCAACCCTTTTAGTATCTTCCACAGCATCTAATAACATTTTCATTAAGTTCTTATCAATAGAAAAACCTCCCACAGCTCGGCTAAAGGCGTACATTCATCCCTAAACTCACACATCTTAAACTATACCACCCCCTTTCCCTCGGCAACCCTTTCCTCACCTTGTTCAATCCGCACAGCCTCCTCACACTCAAATTTTCGAACATACCAGGCCCTAATGTAACAAGAAATGGCTGGTGATTTCTATCTATTACTCGATCAGTTCCATCCCACAACAAAACAACAACATCACATTCAATCCCCCACGTTTCAGCATCCGATCTCCATCTCTACCATCCAACAACTCAACATGCAGCTTTCCCATTTTGTATTTTCTCACATCTACTAGCATTTCACCAGAAAATGTTAGCATGCAAAGACATAGATCAATGAACTTCCACTTGCCTTAGGTCCTATGATGTTAACGGCGAAGGGTTTGGTGCGGTGGTGCGGCTCAACGGCAGCGAAGGAGGTTGATGGCTAACGGTGAGGAGCGAGCAAGATGGCGCCCAGATTTGGATTGGAAATTTTCTGGGTTTTGGACTAAGAAGAGGGTCGATGGTGGTGTAGTGAGGAAGCGATTTCTCTCTTTCTCACTCGGTGCCGTTGTGCGGTCGATGGGCAGAGAAATGGTCGAGAGTTTTGTCCTTTCCCGAACGAAGATAATCGTCGCGCTTCTCCTTGGTTGTTGACTCCGTGAGTCATGCATTCGGTGGCAGCAACATTTTGGTTGCAGCTTCCACGTGCAGCCCCTGCATGCAAGGGCGTGTCTTCTTGCATGCGAGGCTTCACTCGCTGGACACCACCGAAGAGGGAGAGAGAGAGAACGTGGCTTCAGCTGATCAAGACCCTTGGCGTGGCTTCTTCTTCGCTGGCCACCGGAAATGGAGATCACGTGTCTTCATTTGATGCATATCGTTCGTGTGCTGGCCATCCTAGGAGGAGAAACGTAGCTGCTTCTTGGTCAACAATTTCCCTTCTGTTGACTATCAAAAGGGACGTGGGCATGGACAGCATGGTGGCCAATCTCTTCTATTATTGCATGGACGTGAGCTATGAACCGTGGGCTGAAGTGTGAAGAGAAGTAGCTCCACGTAATTGCATGGCCGTGCATGGCCGTTCGACTAGGGAGGTACAAGTTTTAGGAGATGTTGGTCTCAGTGGTGGTGTTACGCAAAGAAACTTTCGACGAAACGATAGGTTATGTGATGATCGAATTGTCTTGACGCGACCAAGGCACGACTATGAAGGTATATCCTAAGATCATCGCCTAACGTGATGTCTGGGTCCAACAATGATGATGATGAATTTCAATAACGATTTCGTCAATCCGTGATGTATCACATTTTCTTTTTCCAAGGTCGGCAAAATTATTGATGAGATTGATCTCACCAATGACCTTAGAAAAAAGGATTTCCGACAAAGCTATAATTTATTCTACAATCAAATCATTACTAAACGAGGCTCACCGGTCCAATGATGAAAATAAAACGGTGTCCATAAATGATACCGAGGACATAATCCAACGACACTTCCATCGGCCCGTCACAGACCGTCAAATATCCGAGGGTTGTCGAAATTTTCGGATGCCACATGACATGCTCTCATTATGACTAACGGGATGTTCTACGTTTACATGAGCATTTCGGCACTGGATGTTGGCAATTGCATTCGAAGACATTGATTGCTGATCTTAATGGGTCTAAATACACTTATGTGTCTACCAGGCAGCACCAGAGGTTGATGTTCTAAATCAATGTCGCTTGTACAGCAGTTGCACCAGGTGGCTTCCCCTTCTACGTGATCCACGGGCAAGGTCAAAATCGCTTAAACGATGTTGGAAAATGTTCTGAACAAGCGACCCGCGCTTTTTCACACACTATTTTCACAAAAATGAAAACAAAAAAGGGGGCAATTTTATCTAGACAAACCGGGCCAACCTGCTTTTATTTTGCCTCGTAGCCAAGCCACGAGATAGACTACTAGCGAGGGAAAGCCGTGTGGATTTCGGTCATGTCAAGCTCGGAATTCGGCCATTGCGGACTCTTCCGAAAGTCATCTACAACATCGCCTTTGCCCACTTGTGTTTGCACTCCATCCGTGCCGGCCACAAATAGAGTTTTCATGGACAGTTGCGTGTCTGTACGTTGGTGGGAGTGCATTCGACATTTTACGATGATTCCAAAGCAAATCTCACAAAGGCTTTGATAATTTCAGAATATTATCTCTAGTCGCTCTCCATAGTTTCGTGTCGCCCTTATATATCACACGAGACTTCGACAACATCTTGTTAGCACAAATTAATGTCGCCTTCGATAAATCAAACCTCACAAGATTGTTCATCTAGTGCCGTGGACACTGGGGCATATCTATTGTGATTGATGCGACCGCAACGTTTGGGCCTTTCCTCCTTTTTTTGGGACTCCCACGGGTCTTTCACGCAACCTAACATTTCCACATACTTTATCTTCTGACTTTTAAATTCCATTTCCTCTAGTCGCAGCTAAAAAAGAATCAACAACTCCAAGGGTAGAGACGCATAACGTCTAGCACACGAATGAGAAGAGGGATGTCGTATTTAAAATGACTACAACCGGAGAACCAGATGTATATGTAAAATGCTCGCTCCCATCTCCCTCTCTCAAATGACTGCTTAGAGCCAGTACAATTGGCACTAATTTTAGGATGGGCCGATTCTCATACTGAAATCAGTAACCACACACAAATAACCAATTCAACTAATTAGGAATTATGAACTGCCCACTAGTTCTTGAACCCAAATGGGAACTGGACGTTTTCCAAGAGGGTCCATGAAACCAGTCTTGTTTCGATGAAAGTGACATTGCAAGATGGTAGGCTCTCATCTTCAGTGTAAAATATGGGTTTGACCTAGTCAAAAAGAAAAAGGTAGAAGCTACCGCAGAGAGAGGGATCGAGAGTTTTCGGGAGAGAGGGAAAAGAGAAGAGAGAGAGGAAGAAAAAAAAAATGTGGTGGGACCCACTTTAAATAAAGAAAGAAAAAGAAAACAGAAAAAAGGGGAAGAGATAAAAGGGAAAGAAAGCCCACGTTCGGGCATAAAGAAAAGAAGAAGAAGAAGAAGAAGAAAAGAAGAAGAAGAAGAAAGAAGAAGAAGAGAAAGGGGAAGAAAAGAAAGGGTTTTGGTACGTGCACGCCACGGATGCCTCGCCAAGCCGACTCTACTCCATAACGCAGCACCCAG
This sequence comes from Eucalyptus sp. ANBG9806169, assembly GCA_014182395.1. Taxonomy (NCBI): domain Eukaryota; kingdom Viridiplantae; phylum Streptophyta; class Magnoliopsida; order Myrtales; family Myrtaceae; genus Eucalyptus; species Eucalyptus sp. ANBG9806169. Next base: position 45,832,654 of record CM024578.1, read on the forward strand.
TAAGAGATTAGGCCCCTCGTTTGTCCAATTGAAGTTATTTTTGGGTTTAGGGCTCAAATTCGAAATTGTTGGAAAATCAAGTGGCGAAGTCCGATTTTGGAGTCGTTGAGCCACGCATTTTCATAAGAATGATATTTTAGGGTGTTGTGGAGCCATGGGATTTTACGGATCGTGATTTGAGCTTGTGGTTTGTCCGAAACAAAATTTCAAAGTTTCCCGCACACAGTGAACAGTACGCGTCCAGCAGCTTCGGGCCTATATTTTTGTCACCTTTCGGCTTGATTCTGGGATGGTGAAGTTGGGATTCTTGTAATATGTGTCAAGGGCTCTCTATTGACTATAAATTCGTTTGGATCGGGGTTCGGAGGAGGAAGTTAGGGTGTGATCAAGTTTTGTATTTAAACTCCATGTTGCGTTTTATTAGCGCGTAGAAGTCCTTTTGTTAGAGTTAAGGCATAAGTTAGAAATTTCGTAGTTAAGATAAGAATTTATTAGATTTTAACATTATTCCTCGGTTATTTGATAGAGCCGTGAATTCGATGATACGGGTATCGTTCGTCGTTTGGTTGTAGACGACGAGGTGAGTGATACTATATCTTCTTTGGTTTTATAAAATCATGTCTTGAAATATATATATATGTATATATATTGAATCGAGAAGAGCATTTTTATTGCATAAAAGTCGGACCGAGCATTTACTACCCTTTGGTTGATTATGAGTGTTTGAAAAGCGTATTATATAAAGTTTGTGGAGGAATATATATGAAATTGCTTTGCGACCAATTGATGGAAAAGTTTATGATGATTTGAGAAATAGATATGAAATGAATGATGGGCTATGCTGCAAATATTATTTGTTTGATTTAAGATATTGATTTCTGGATTGGATTTTTGGTATTGGAGAATGATCATTTATGCTCAATATGACTGTGAACCCAATGAGGGGTTTTTGGGGTATGCATACTAGGTTTAGGATATCCTTCTAGGCCCAGCCATCGGCTTTGTAGGTGGAGACCTTGCCAAGGGGAAAAACTTGGTCGCCTTGTCACAAGGCGTTGTGTCGTGACCATGGTGGAATATTGAGCAATAGATTAATCAATGGATGGACCATTGATATGTGATATTTGATGGAGTTATTCAATGGACTTGACCATTGATACTTGACTTTTGATGATGATTTAAATGAGTTTTCCATATTAGTATAAAGCTTTGATGATATCAAATAACTCTTTTATGATTTGATATGTATTTTATATATTGAGTTGGCATTATGAAGTTTGGTATTGCTTTGTATACATGCATAGTGGTTGTTCGATCTGCTTAGAAGATATGTACTACTCACTGAGCTGTTGTTGCTCATTCCACTCCTCATTTAATCTTTTCAGGTTCCTCGATTAGCGGCGAATAGAGCGAGTGTGCCGTCGGTGGGAAACTTTTGGGGAATTCCATTTTTGGGTATGGCCAAAGGAAGTGGTGCACTTTCCTTGCTAGTGGTTGGTTTGTCTGAGTTCTATTTGTATATTTCTTTTTGGTGGATTATAGAAACTCTGATGTTGCAACCAATCTGTTGTTCTATCTGATATGTATGTATATATGGTTATATATATATATATAAGTTGATATCAGGTTGTTGGTTGTGTTTGAGGTTGCGTCCTTCGTGTGGAAGGACGGCCGTGTCATCCCTATTTTTTTGTAGTTTTGGGGTGTGACATTTAGCATTTGCAAGAGGTGCTCCCTAAAATCAGCAAGGCTAAGGCGAGGCCTAGAAAGGCTAAGCCTCTCCTATGGCTGGGCGAGCTCACCTAGCCACCGACGAGGCTCGACCTTGCCTAGCCAGCCAAGGCCGGCCTCCCTTTGGTCTAGCGAGGCCGAATCTCACGGCGATTGGCGGCAATGTTGAGCCTTGCATTGACTAGGTGAGGCTTTGGGGAGGCTTTGGCGAGCTTGCCAGACCTTGCCAGACCTTGCCTAACCAGTCGCCGGCCATCACCGTGGCCGGTGACCAGCAATGAAGAAGAATAAGAGAAAAAAAGAAAATAAAAAGAAGAAAATTTGACTTGATTCTGGAATTGTTCTTGGAAATAAAGAAGCAAATTTTTTTTTCCTACTTTTTGATTCTGCTCCAAATCTTTTCACGAGAATTAAAAAGTTACCAAACTAATTTATGTTATTTCTTTGTTCTGAGAAATAAAAGAATAGAATCAGTTACTTATAACCACAACTCGGACCAATTCAGATGGTTTCCAATCTCATTTGGTTGTTTTGCTCATCTCTAGGTGCAACCGGAGAATCAAATGTTTATGGAAGTTTGCTTAGACAAAAGTTGTTGCTTGAGAGGATTGCATTCTTCCTACCGCTGATTTTATTGGTCATTCAAAAGCCACCATTGCTGTAATCTTATTTTCTGTTTTCCACTTTTTTTCTATTGCCAGAGTCCTGTAATCTTACTTTTTTTTTTGTCTCCTTACGTGCTCACGAAATTAAATGCATATATGAAAAGGATTAGATAATAGATTGAGATTTACTCTAAAAATAAAAGGGTTAGTTATTTATCCATGAATGAAATGAGTGAAGGTAATTATTCTTTGAAAGGAGCAAATAGATGCTTGAATTATTGATATTAATTGTTATTTTTTTTTTTATAATTTTATGCAAATGGATGCTTGAATTTTGTCTAAGACTCTATATTGAGTTGGATATGATTGGTATCCTTTCCTGCTCAACGGACAGTTGAGAGATGTTTGTGTGAGAAGCTCTGTTGGTTTCTTGATAAAAGAATGCAAAACAAATGGATGACTATGTCTTTTTCTCGGTGAATGATTATAGGGTAAGAGGCAGGCATTGCATTTTCTCAAAATATGTGCCTTTTTTGAAAATGGCATCTTAAAGACACAAAAAAATTCCTGACATAGAGGCATGTTATGTTTCCATGTTTTCTAATATGGTGGTCACGCGATGCTACATCAACATTACATGTCTGCGAAAAAAAATGAAGAAGGAAACATTAGTCAAATTAGAGGAGGAAATCATAATCAAAATTACATGAAAAAAGTAGAGTAACGGTCCTCAGTGATTCCGGATGCATGAAAGTCGAAACCTTGAGCCTCATTTTTTGCTATGTTCATGTGAGGATTATGGCTAGTGGGAATGTAATGAAAGACCTGGACGGCAGTCCCAAATGGTTGGGAGTTCACTTCAATCAACGTCCACAGCAGAAGCCTATCAATGCACATGACAGAAGAAGACAGAGAAGGTGAGGAGATCTGACTTCTATAATAGAGTAGAGTACACCAGACACGACATTGAAGAGTTTATTTGGGAACAGTCTTTGTTGCGAAAAACAAATGGTGGTATAATAAAATAGACATGATAAGAAAATTAATTGAATATCATGGTTCCCATCTATAGTAAGAGTAGTAACAAATTTCATTATAAATCAAACAATATATAAAGATTACAACCACATCGAGTTACTCAAATACTCTTTATGTTTTCTATGACCCAATTATACCCAAATAAATTCACACCATATTTTTTTTCTCACAATTTCTCACGAAAGAATTAAACAAATCTTGAACTCACAAAATTTAATTGGCTGAACACTAATTCTTCTTAGATGTACTTCACGAATAAGTTCCGCCACATGAATCCGTTGCCAAGCACCCAGCACCTATGGATGTCACGCACAACCAGGGCACTCTTCAAGATTGCTTGCATCAACAACATCATCAACAATGGCACAAGAAAGCTCCCTCAATCAGTACATACATACATATAAAACCTGCAGAGGCCGACTACAACATGGAATAGGAAATCCATGTTCAAAACCATGTGCGCTCGGTCCAAGTCCATGTCCAAGTTCAACTTTCCTTCTTTAATATTATTTCTTGAATCGATTTACTTCACTTCCATTTAGAAGGTGGAATGTAAAGGTTGTTTGAGGTGCCCTAGTGATATTGAGAGGAATCAAGCACGGAGACTTGTATGAACTTCAAGGTGAGACAGTGACAGGTTTCATTTTGAAGATGTCAAATACATCTGTTCAAGAGTCTATCGACTACTTAATAAAGACCTGGGTGTTTGTACCGATGCACAAGTTTGATGCCATTGTCAGGAACATGCAATTGAAAACTTTGATTAAGACGAAGACTGGTAAGTTGATCAAGCATATGTGGACTGTCGCGACCAAATTTTCGAGTGTGAACCACCTAGGATTTGGCTAATGGATTATTAAGCCTAGACTTAACTCGGGCTCTCCCAAGCCCATACCAATTCGCGACTTAAGTTCAAATTTCTTAGCATGCAAATGGATTTTATTTAGGAGTCGCCACTAATTAGTTTATAGTGGGTCGATTAGACACCTAAGTAAAATAATGGGAGGATTATTTTACTCCTACGAACCAGAGACTTTGGGTACGAGGACTTGGTTACACTAGACTTCTTTAATGCCATTTTGGTACCATTTCTTTTTATTTTCAAAATTTTTTGCAGACAATTTTGTCACGCCCCGATCCTCGAACGCGTGCCCATCCCTCACCTGGTCGATTAATAGCGACGTCCCAGGACGCATCGCCGACCCTGTTCATTTAATATGCTCAAGTAGAAGTATAAAGAAAATCCCCAGATAATAAAACAATGGGATAGAAAAGTAGGGCCATAATTTTCACATTGAAGTTTATAACCAAACTTTTATATACAAACATAAACTAGTAAAGTTCACAACCCTTCATCACTCCCGATTCCCTCCATTCACACCAAAACTGGATTTACAAGAGAGGATGAGATTCAATCCTCATCCGGGTCATACTCAGGATCATCCGGATCCTCTTCCTCGGTTCCTTCCTCGCTAGGTTCCTCCTCTTCTGGTTCTTCTTCCTCCTCTTCCACTTCGTTTTCGGCTTCAGGTGCTAGCTCATCATCAGGCATCTCCTCAGCTACTCCCCAATCTTCATTCTCCTCCGGTCCATCCACCTCCTGCTGCTCCATTTCATCACCTTCATGCCCATTATCTTCCTCCGTTGAAGGTACGGGACTAAAAGCTTCAGCTTGCTGCTATGGGTCCCTCGCATCCACTACTGATCCATCCACTCGATCGGTCGTTCCCTCTTCGAACGCCTTTTCCATCACGTCGAAAGGGACGTCCTCTTCCGGGATAGGGCCTTCTCTACAACCATCAAAATAGTCACGGTACCAAGACCAATATCTGTGGGGCCTTTCGTCATCCTCTCCCACATTGACCCAGATGGTCGACTGAACTAAAACGTACACTAACCCTTCCGGATGAGGGTGGACATGAAAATGGGTTTCAAACTTCGAGATATGTTCAGGGACGCCGTAATGCATACGAGGACGAGGAGGTGGAGGTGCTGCCATTCTAGGGGCCTGAAATATTATCCCACAACCGGGATGAGACTACGTCTCAGCGAGTTCTTCCCCACTAAGACTCAATTAAGGAGCCAATACACTACTCGGTTGCCTAAGCACATCACGAGTCAGAGGACTTACCTTGGCCTCAGATTCCATCTGCAATTCAAGGTTATATACCACGTTTCATAAAACACAACGAACAATCAATCAAATCGATGGTCAATCGAACTAGTCGATTACATGTCAGACGGACCCTTCTAGGTCATCGGTTCCACACCATATAACTTCCCACATTTCACTCGGTCACAAAGCCACATCGATGCTCTCGGGCGTCAAGTTCGCCAAGGTGATTAATCCACTAGACAATTGCGTGCGTTCTTTAAGGCGCCGTTTTCGCCAGTGATATCCCACATCACCGAACCACGCATGCCTATAACCATGTACTCACTAGACAACTGTGTGCGTTCTTTAAGGCGTCGTTTTCGCCATTGATATCCCACCTCACCGAACCACACATGCCTATAATAATTTGTTCAATAGACAAGTGCATGTGTTCTTTAAGACGCCGTTTTCGTCAGTGATGTCCTTAATCACCGAACCATGCATGCCTATAACAATCTGAGTACTAGACCGATACGTGCGTTCTTTAAGGCACCGTTTTCGCTCGCCAAGTGACATCCTTAGTCACCGAACCACGTAGGTCCATACACCATGCCCGATCACCCAACCCCAAGATACTTCTGATTCATTCTCACCATTCCTCATACTTTACAACTCAACAACGCATAAGAATGCTAAATAAACAAACTTGGCCAATTTCCAATCAATAATTCAATCTCAATCAATTCCAAACAATTTAGGGTAAATCCCTAAAATATCACAATTTAATTAATTTCAAGCAACATATAGCTCAAATAAATAAACGGACTGCGCCACAACAATCAGCACGAAATTTCAGTCGTCGACCATCTCAGCCTTAATTTCCGAAAAATAATTAATTAAAAAATTAATTTCGAAAATTAAATAATAAATATTAGAAATTCAATTTAGCTCAAAATAAAGCCCGATTAAATAAACATACTTCACCACTGTCATTAGCATTATATTCCGGTCGCTGGCAATCACAGTTGAATTTTTGGAAAATAAATAATTAAATAATTAATTTCGAGAATTAAATAAATAACTACATAAATTCAATTCAGCACAATAGAAAGCTCGATTAAATAAATGGGCTGCACCACGATCATCAGCATAATATTCCGGTCGCTGGTCCTCCAAGTTGAATTTTCGGAAAATAACTAATTATTTAATTTAATTTCGAAAAATAATATTTAAATGCCAAAAATTCCACTTAGGCTCGAAATATCAAATTGAAGCCCGATAGAGGGTCGGAAAATTCCCGGGCTACCCTCAATAAATAGTAGACCACGTCTACTTGCTAAATACACATTCAATTTGACTAATTTACATAAAAAACAACTAATAAACCCTAATCAAAACACCTAAGCTTAATTAAATAAACTAAACAACCACTTAAGCATAATTAACCCACTACGCAAGCATTAGTGTGGTTACCCACCGGAATCGCGTGCAACTGGTAGCAAATCGACGGGCTCGGCGCGGGGAACAACAAACCCCAAAGCGGGTCTCGGGTCCGGGGTCCGGAAACAGTCCAAAAGCGGGCTTAAAGCCGCTGAAATACCCACTCGTGGGTTGCTGTGTTGGCTGGCCGGAGGGCTTCCGATGGCCAAGGGGGCGAGGGGAGGGTCGGTGGAGGTGAGGGGGAACTCCGGGGGAGGTAGGGCGGCGGTTGGGTGGCGTGCGGCGGCAGCTAGAGGTGGCGGCCGAGCTGGGCGGGGCTGGAATCGCACGGCACGGGCGGACGGCGGGACGGGCGGGGCGCGCGGGTGGACACGCGGGCGGCGCGGGCGCGGTGCGCGAGCTCCAGCGCGGGCGAGCTCCTCTTCTTCTGGTTCTTGCTGGTTCCGAATGAAGAAGAAGAAGAAGAAGAAGAAGAAGAAGAAGAAGAAGGAAAAGGGAGAGCTTCGTTCACGTGGGGGTGGGGGAAAGGAAGAGAGAGAAAAGAGAAGAAGAAAGAAAAGAAGAGAAAGGAAAAGAAAGATAAGGACCATTGACTGGTCAAAAAGAAAAAGTGAAAGAGAGAGACCAAATTGAATTTGGTAAGGGTGGGGTGTTGCACGGATGGGGGGGAAGAGGAGAGAGAAGAGAGAAATAAAGAAAAGAAAGGGAGGAAAAGAAAAAGAAGAAATAGTACAAGAATAAGTAAAAATTTACCTTATTCAAAATTTACTATTTCTTTTCATTTCTTTTTCCCTTTTTAAATTTCTTCCGATCTTCAATTTTCCTTCCGATAATTCCTTTCTTGAAATTTCAGACTCGTCGATAAATTGACGGATGGTGAGACAAATTCCCAAAAATAAGAATTATGACACGCTTAAAATTCGATTCCCGAAATCGAGTTCAATTTCGTGGTTAAAATCGACCGAACACGATTTTAGTCCGATCCGACCTATCGAGTAGCTTTTAGGGATTTTACCGCGGTTATATCCCTTAACGGCTTCACCCAACAGATCGGCTAACTCATGAGTGATCAGCTCAGAGAGAAAGGACCATCGGCGCGTCAACGAGTTGCCCATTTCATATATTCGGGTGGGTCGAAAATTCGGGATGTCACAAATTTGGATTGATTTTAAATCTATTTCCCTAAGCCTACTGAAAGAAGTGATATTCGTGGGGGCCCAAAAGTCAAAGTCTTGACTATCGCATCACGGCGAGGGTTCAATCTTGAACTCATGGCTTCCTTTCTCTGGCTGGCCGTTTGCAGCTCATCAGGTTAGTTCTTCAAGCTATCCAAGCCTTTTGGGCGAGTGTTTTTGTTTTACCTGTAGCTATTCTGGATCAGATTGAGAAAATCCTCAGACAATTTCTTTGGAAATGCCCGGAGTTAGGTAGAGGGGGTGTGAAGGTTGCCTGGGAGGATGTGTGCCTTCCAAAGAAGGAAAGAGGGCTTGGTATCAAGAAGCTTAAAGATTGCAACAAGGCTGCCATGTTGAAACATATATGGCTCTTGTTCTCAAATAAAGAGGCTTTATGGTGCAAGTGGGTTCATTCCACGTTTTTAAAGGACATAAACTTTTGGGTTGCTAGGAAGCCAACCTTTTGTTCTTGGGCTTGAAAGAAGCTTCTAAGTCTCAGGAGCGAATTTTCGAACGCCTTCTTTTGGAGGATTGGGGATGGCCGCTCAGTCTCTCTTTGGTTTGACAACCGGCACCCTAGGGGACCGTTGAATTTAATCTTCTCAGACTCGCTTGCGGATCTTTTCTCTGATGCTGGCCAGGCTCTTAAAACAGTCATTGAGTCGTGGGATTATCCTCTTCCGACCCCTACTCAAGTAGCGAATTGCTGTTTCTGGAGGGAAAACCCATCGAGCCAGTTCACGGTAGTGACTACTTGGGAAACCATTAGGCGCAAGCGGAACATCGTCTTTTGGCATGATTTCATCTGGGCTAAATACTATGAACTTGAGAAGAGAGGCCAACGTACAATATGTCTCTTTCCCACGTGAGCATCATGAAGTGCAATAATGATTATTCTATGGTCATTGCCATCGAATGATGAAGACTCACTTCTTCATTATAAAAGAGAGCAAAAGACGTGGGACAAGAATCGCGCCAAGGTGGCCGAGAGAGCGCCAAGTTCATCTTGGATCCATAGAGTTTATGATCCAAACTATTACAAGCGTAAATAAATGAAATGAATGGAATACCCTCACGGGGAAAAATGAATGGAATATGACTAAAAATGAAATGCAATAACTAGTTACATCCTTTACACAACGGGAACTGTAGGCTCTTCATCTTCACCAATAGTGCCAACCAAACCATCTTCAAACAAATCAGCAAAGTGGTAAACATTGGCTTTGAAAATAGTCAATATCTAAATCTCAAGTCAATGCCAACAAATCACGATTAGCCCTAGGCTGAAAACAAATCCCATATTATGATTTAATTGATGAGAATTTAAAAGCTTAGTATGACCTCGCTAATGAGAATCTCCTCTTGAACGTCATGGTCCACTTTGTAAAGATCGAGCCAATCCTCATCCCTGTCTCTTACCTAGACGTGGTCGAGCGGCGAAAGTTACTACTAATCATCCTTGGAGGGATGATTGCGTCGCTTGCCATCCTAGGTACATGACTCACCTGCCTCAACTGCAGCGGCACAAGCAACACGAACCCCAAATAGGCAGCAACCTTATGCATCCCCTCATCGCTATTTTATGTAGCATTGTTCACAATTGGCAAATGCCTAATCGCATTAGTTTATAGTTCAAAAGTGTTCCCATTGAGGCTAATACCAATTTTGGTTTCGTGTCACTCATGCCACTTCGGTCGATGCTAGTTAGGTACGTGAGGATGGCAGGCGACACAATCATCGCCCCGAGGCTAATTAGCAGCAACTTTCGTCGCTCAACCACGTCTAAGAAGTAAATGAGGATGAGAATTTACACAATCTTTGCAAAGTGGATTTTGACAGTCAAGAGGAGATTCCCATTGGCAAAAGTCACATTGATTTTTTTAACTTCGCATCAATTAAATCACGCGGAGTTGTTCTCAGCCTAGGGCTCGTTCTGATTGTTATTATTTGCCTGAGATTCGAATGTGGGTTATTGTCAAATTATATAAAAAGCAACACCTAGAGTCCACAAGTGTTGCTTTTCTTGATGCCTTTGTGATTTTAATATTCCTTCTTGTCTTTGTTTCCCTTACTTGAACCTCCGTGTAAAGAATTCTCCGAAGAACCGCCACATCTCCTCCAGGGTCTTCCCTCTTGTTTCCAGCATAACAACGTAGACAAACACGCTCCCTGGACATTGCCATAAGCACGATGGCGACCCCGTCAAGGGTGATCGCCTTTTATAGCGAAATGAATAATAACGTAAAGATTACACTTAATGATTAATTCGCGATGACTTCGATTATATTCCCCTGGGCATGTAACATCAATAACATCAATGGGAACAATTCTTAACCATAGATTGATGCGATTAGGCATATGCTGATTGCGAATGATGCTACATAAGACAATGGGGGTGTTTGGTTGGGCATTCCCAAGGGGCTTTGGGCCCCCAAAGCTCCTTAGGGAAAATTTTTAGTGTTTGGCAACATTTTTGAAAGCTCCTTTGCCCAAATATGAGCATTCCAAATGTTCAATGCTGAAAGCTGGGGAGGGGCAGCATTGAGCATTCGGCATTTGGGAAATGCCATGATTACTGTTCATCTCCTTCTTCGCCTGAGGTCCCCCGTCGTCTTCTTCTTCTTCTTCCCGGCCACCAAGCTTCTCCGGCAGCCGCTGCCACCGCCTCTGTTTGAGGGTCGCGCGAACCTCAGGCGGCGTCGCCTGGTTCCGCGCAGACCAGGCGGCGTCGCTTGGTTCCGTGCGGACCAGGCGGCATCGCCTGAGGTCTGCGTGACCTTAGGCCACCAGATCTGGCGGTCCGGAGGCCAGATTTGGCCGCCGGACGGCCAGATTTGGCGTCTACAACCTCAGGCGCTTGAGGTCGCGCCTTTAGGTGACGACGTCGCCTGAGGTCGTGTCGCCTGGGTCCGCGCAACCTCAGGCTGCCAGATCTGGCTGGCCGACGCGATCTCAAGCCGCTAGATCTGGCGGTCCGGAGGCTAGATCTGGCCGCCGGACGGCCAAATCTGACCTCTACGCCTCCAGGCGTCTAAGGTCGCGGCGACGGCGTCGCCTGATCTGGCCATCTGGCACCGCCGGCCGCCGAATTTGATTTTCATATTTAAAAAAAAAAAAATTTAAAACCAAAAGCCCATTTGTAATAAGTTTTGCCAAACGGTATTTTCACACAAGCCACTTTCCAATGCGTAATTGCCAAACATCCGAGCATTCCCGAAAACCCCTTTAGCCTAAAGATATTTGCATTTGGCCAAAGACATTCCCCAAAAGCCGAACCAAACGGGCCCAATAACCGGGGGATGTGTAGGGCTACTGCCCATTTGGGTTTCATGTTGCTCGTGCCACTCGGTCAATGTCGTTTAAGTATGTACTGAGGACGACAAGAGACGCAAGCATCTCCCCGAGGCTGATTAGCAACAACTTCCACCGCTCAACCACATCTAGGCAAAAGACAAGGATGAGGATTGGCATGTTCTTTGCAAAGTGGACTATGACGGTCAAAAGAATATTCTCATTGGCAGAGGTTATACTAAGTTTTTAAGATTTTCATGCTCATACATATGGGGCTTCTCATGCTCGGCCTTAGAAATTAAAAACTTAGTATAACCTTTGCCAATGAGAATCTTCTCTTGACCGTCATAGTCCACTTTGCAAAGACCATGCCAATCCTCATTCTTGTCATCTGCCTAGATGTGGTGGGGCAGCGAAAGTTGTTACTAATCAGTCTCGGGGAGATGCTTGCATCTCTCGCCGACCTCAGTACACGCCTCATCAACATCGACCACAGCGGCACAAGCAACATGAAACCCAAATGGGCAGTAGCCCTACACATCCCTCGGTTATTGTCTTATGTACCATCATTCGCAATCGACATAGGCCTAATTGCATCAATCTATAGTTAAGAAGTGTTCCCATTGACGTTACATGCCCATGAGAACATAATCATCGCGAATTAATCACTTAGTGTAATCTTTACGTTATTATTCATTTCGCTATAAAAGACGATCACCCTTGACGGGGTCGCCTTCGTGCTTATGGCAATGTCCTGTTTAGGGAGTGTGTTTGTCTACGTTGTTATGCTGGAAACAAAAGGGAAGACCCTGGAGGAGATGTGGTGGTTCTTCGGAGAATTCTTTATGTGGAGGTTCAAGTAAGGGAAACAAAGACAAGAAGGAATATTAAAATCAAAGGCATCAACAAAAGCAACACTTGTGGACTCTAGGTGTTGTTTTTTTTATATAATTTGACAATAACCCACATCCGAATCTCAGGCAAATAATAACAATCAGAACAAGCCCTAGGCTGAGAACAAATCCGCATGATTTAATTGATGCGAAGTTAAAAAATCAATGTGACTTTTGCCAATGAGAATTTCCTCTTGTCCGTCAAAACCACTTTGCAAAGATCGTGCCAATTCTCATCCCCATCTACTTCTTAGACGTGGTCGGGCAACGAAAGTTGCTGCTAATTAGCTTTGGGGGGATGATTGCATCACCTACCGTCCTCAGTACATGCCTAACTAGCATCGACTGGAGAGGCATGAGTGACACGAGACCAAAATTGGTAGTAGCCATATGCATCCCCTTATTGTTTTATGTAGCATCGTTAGCAATTGGCAAAGACCTAATCGCATCGGATTATAGTTTAAAAGTGTTCCCATTGAGGTTGTGTTCCCAGAGAGATGCAATCAGAGTCATTGCAAACCAAGTGCTGAGTGTAATCTCGACATTATTGTTCATTCCAATATACAAGGCGATCACCCTTCATGGGGTTGCTTTCGTGTTCATGGCAATGTCGTGCTTAAGGAGCTTGTTTGTCTACATTGTTATGCCGGAGACAAGGGGGAAGACCTTGGAGGAGATGTAGCGGTTCATCGGGGAATTCTTGTGGAGGTCAAGGCGAGGAAAACAGAGACGGGAAGAAGCATTGAAATGACAAAAGCATCAAGAAATGCAGCACCTAGGACTAATACCAACATCGAGGTGCTGCTTTTGATATCTTTTGAAAATAATCAATATCCAAATCTTAGACTAATACTAACAATCACAACAAGCCTGAGGCCGAGAACAAATCTCATATGCATGATTTAATTGATGAGAAGTAATAAACTTAGAGCTTGGGTTGGGGGAAATGGGAGGCTTGTGGTGGTTCCACAAACAGTAATGCAGCACAACGCCATTTCCTTTGTATGGTAACCATCTCTTCTGGCTAGGGACAAATTTATTTTTTACGTCATAGCATATAGCTCTTTGCCTTATCTATTTCTTTCATCCTCATGTCTTATTTTCATTGCAATCATTTGGTTTTTGCTTTTGCTTTTTCTGTTTTTACTTTTGGCCATATGCTTCTCTAGTTAACTTTCTTTAAGAGCTACCAGAGCTTCTTCAGTGATGTTGTTCTATTGTGTGATGCTCATGCTTTTGTCACTTATCATTTGGTTCACAACGACTCTGATTGCATGCCCTCAGGCACGCAATCTCAATGGGAACACTTCCAAACAATAAACCGACGTGATCAGGCCTATTCTGATTGCGAATAATGCTACATAAAATAGCGATAAGGGGATGCATAAGGCTGCTGCTGTCATGCCCCGAACCTCGAGCATGTACACATCCCTCGTGGTCGATAGAATTTTGCGACGTTCCCAGGACTCGTTGCCGACCCTTCATTTTTATTGCACATGTGGAAGCGAATTACTAATCCCCTGACCTCAACAAACATGGGATAGAAAAGCAGGACAACAATTTCAAATCAAATACACTTTTATAAACACTTCAAGCTTATACAGAAGGTCTATGTCATAAAGAAATACTAAGCCACCTATGCTCCTGACCCTTCGGCTTCAAGCTCCTGGCTCTTCACACTAGGGACTTGAAAATGGTTATTCAATAACCAGTGAGATATAAATCTTAGCGAGTTCCACCCCTAAGCCTCGGTTAGTACACCAACTCAACCTAGGGTATCTATCCGAACTACCCCACCACAAGCAACAACCAACAACGATCGATTCGCATACAACCTTACCTGGTATGCCATACCCTGCACGTTATAATTCAGCACGATACACGCAATGCACATAGCCATTAGATGATACAGTTCATCAATCACATACGAGTCGCGTCACCAGCGATCTCACCTAGCCATTGCCACACTCTGCACATTATCGATTCATGCGTGTGTGCCATAAACAATATGCTTAACTCATGCATGACCGGAATCAACAATGCAATGATTCTCATGCGTTCTTGCACAATAGTGCGTCACTCATCACGTATCAATTGATCACACGGGTCCATCAATTCAATCAATCCAATTGATACCATACGATTGACACCATCTATCAATTCATACCATCTATTCAACCATACCATCTATTCATCGAACAATACAATCACTGCTCATACAAGCTGAATGGATGCCATGCTCTCACAAGCTGATATAGATGGTAGCTAGCTCACACAAGCTGATAGATAGATGATAGCTTGCACAAGCTGATAAATAGATGATAGCTCGCACAAGCTGATATATGGATCGTTCCTCTCACCAGCTGATAAATGATCATTGCTCTCACAAGCTGACATACAGTGCTCGCACAAGCTGTAGCATATATAATAGCTCGCACAAGCTATAGCATATATTATATAATAGCTCGCACAAGTTGACATGATATAAATCAATTCAATTTTTCAATCCAATCAATCAATCAATTCAAACTGGTCCTACAAACCAATTACGGTGCCAAAAGACGACACCGGGTATTTTCAAGTTAAATACCAAAACTTCACAATCATCACATAATTGTACAAATCGTCACTCAATTCATGCGGATGTTTATGCAATAACACATCCAATCACTTCATGGAATTAAACACACATGAAATTAAACACTTTTCATTCTCGGGCGAACAGTGTTTTGTGAACAGTGCCTCGTGAACAGTAACCATGAATAGTGTCGAGTGAACAATAAATTTCCATAATTTAATAAATGATAAATTAAACTCAGAAATCATTAAAATCATTAATTAAAACAATCAAACAATTAATTAAGCAAAACAAGCTTAATTAAACACATAAGCACAATTAAGCAAATAAAGCAAGATTAAGCTAAAATAATTTAATCCATCCATCTAACCACCTATCTTAGGGCTAATACAACTTAATTAAATCACATAAACTAGAATTAAATTTAACTAAACCAACCGTAAGCAAGTTTAGGCACTAATCGAAGGATTAGGAGCTAAACTCACCTGTTAAGCGGGCCAGAGACATCGACGCGGCGGCGACGATGGTGGCTATGCACCGGAACCTCTACCACGATGATCCAAGGTGGTCCCAAGCTCAACACAGAAACCACAGCTCGGACTCCCACTAAAAACACTGAAAAACAGCCCTGCCGGAGGAGAAACTGAGTTGAACAGCTTGGCCGGAGCTTCGGCGAGGGGGTTGGTCGACAACTGGAGGCTCCCGGGGGTCTTGGGGGTCTTGCTAGAGGTTAGGATGGGCAGAGGAATGGCTGGAATGGAAGAAAACGGGCTGCAAAGTCGAAACAGTCCAGGCTGCAGGCGGACCGACGGACCTGTGACCGGCGGCTTGCGACGGCCGTACAGGACGGACGGCAGCTCCGTTCGGGACAAAATCAGGCTCGTTGGAACGGTATGTCTCTCCCGGTCATGGTGATAGGTGGCTAGTTCTCTGATTCATCCGGGAAGACCACTTTTGACTCGATTCTTCACCGAAGGGTCAGCTGGAGCGGGAAAACGAGGGAGAGAGAGCTCCGTCGATTGGGAGGCCAAATGGGGGAGAGAGAGTGAGTGATGGGAGGGCTGTCAAGACCCCCATAAATGCTTGCTTCAAGTCCCCATGCATGACATCGTCTTCTCTCTCTTCCTTTGCCCTTATCCAATTGCTTTTAAGGGCAATTTCGTCATTTTCACCTTGCACAAATTAGACATCTAATATTGGGCTGAAATTGGTGGATGGGCCTAAGAAATGGGCTTGGCCATGAATAGGAATGGCTTAGGAATTTGTTGGGCTTGAAATGGCCAAGAATTGGCCCATGGGCTTAAAAGATGAATAGTTGGTTTGGCCCAATGGCTCATTTGATTGTCTTAGGCCCATTTGGTGGCTATCCCAACTTGGGCCTAAGGCCCATACTGGCTTGGCCCTGCCCACGTCCTCACGGGCTCGCTTCCTCGATCCGAAAATCCCTTTTCCAATTGCTCGGCTTAATTGACTCTGTTGACTGTTTGAAGCAGCTTCATCTAACGTCCCGAACATTCCCGATAACTCGAAGTCCAGTCCTAAGTTCTCTTGCCCTGTCAATTTCGCCCTAATGCCATTTTGGTTATAACTCAGACTGACGGGCGGCTCAAATGATTCGCGCGTAACCGACTCGTGCCAAACCACGTTCAAGACATCTCAACGCATGGACGTCCTTGACTGCATGAAATTACGGAGGATTGATTCTTATTTCAAAGTACATGATCACTAAGGATTGACATAAGGTCGTTCGCGGGTTCGATAACGATAAACGAAATCACCCGTCGTTCCATTATGTTTTGTCTGCAAATCAACTTCTAGTCGTCCTTTGAATTGGCTTGCCTATCTACAGGATCATCCTCACGCAAGTCTCACGGTCAAGTCGTTTTCCCAGGTTGAGTCCTTTAGTCGTACGAGTTATGTCCTCATTAGCCTTTCCCCTCAAGGTCAGCATCTCAAGAGTGATCAATTCCGAGTGAGATCAACCAACAATGCATTGACAAAATTCACATCCATTCATTCCTTAAAGGGCTCGAATTTCAGGATGTCATAGCTGCCCATTTGGGGTGCTGCGGTTGAGGTAGGTGAGTCATGTACCTAGGATGGCAAGCGACACAATCATCCCTTTAAGGATGATTAGTAGTAACTTTCGCAACCATGTCTAGGTAGAAGACAGGGATGAAGATTGGCTTAATCTTTACAAAGTGGACCATGACGGTCAAGAGGATATTCTCATTAGCGAGGTCATACTAAATTTTTAACTTCTCATCAATTAAATCATAATATGGGATTTGTTCTTGGCCTAGGGCTCATTGTGATTTGTTGGCATTGACCTAAGAGTCGGATATCGATTATTTTCAAAAGATATAAAAAGTAGCACCTAGAATCCACAGGTGCTACTTTTCTCGATGTATATGTCATTTCGATGCTCCTTCGCGTCTGTATTTCCTTTGCCCTCAACCTCCACATGAAGTATTCCCCAAAGAATCGCCACATCTCCTCTATGATCTTACCCCTTGTCTTGGGCATAATAATGTAGACGTACACACTCCCTAAGCATTAGGGGTGAGCGGTTCTAGATTCCGGTTCGGTTCCGTCCGGAACTTGGAACCTACCATCGGGTACAGGTTCCTCGTTTTTTGGAACTTGGAACCTACCCGTCAGAACCAAGAACCTGGAACCTACCCTATTACAGGTTCCAGGGTTGGTTTTAGGTTCCAACAAGTTTTTTTTTTCTTTTTTTTTGTCATTTTCAAATTTGAACTACAACGTACGCGCATACTCTACTCTATGGTAACTTCTCACATCTTAGCAAACATACCAATGCCAATTGCCAAGAATTTAGACATACATAATCAAAACCAATAAGAAGTTTCCAAATATGAAAGGAGATGCTATTGTGTCCACATATGTCAATATATGTGCATTAAAGCTTAAATCGTCACATTTGTCATATGCCATATGCCTTATTAGCTGAGTCAAATGAAAATGATAAAGCAAAATACACTAAGGACATGAAAAACCAAATGTGCCAACAAGATCTCAAATATCTAAAGTAACATATATCAATCAAGACATGCACAATCAAATGAGATATTCCTGCGATCTTAATTGATATAGATAATCAACGGTAATACATAATCGTGTTTAACATATAGGACAATATTCTATAGAAAATCTTAAGAATCTCTAATATATCATCACTAACAAAAGGCAATATCAAGTAGGTAACTACATAATGTAAATTATGCTTAATACCTTTTCCTCTAAGCTTGGATTTAATTTAGGTCCTCCCAATTCTTTTTTCAGAGTGGGTTCACGTAAGTTGTTTTGACCATGCTTCATGTAGTAGACAGATTATATGCTTGCTTAAAGAACTTGAAGGACAAAAAAAAAAAATCTATCAAAGAAAATTTTTTTCGTTCATCTTCCTTTTTGTGTTTTTTAATTAGGCATTAAGGTCACCAAAGAATTTCGCTTTAGCAATTATATGAGGTATTTTGTGTGGCACCCCCGAAGCGGCCCCCGATTCGTTGGGGTCGCCACAGTTCACTTACCTTCCTATTACTTGACCTGGAGGTCTATCAATCCTGGGGGTTTATATATTTTAGATCGGTCCCTACGCAATTTATATGACAGAAGCGTATCCAACAACTTCCTTCCCTATATTCAGAAAACAGTGCACACCAACTAAACATTTTATAAGTTAAAAGCCGAACACTTTTATTTACTTAAACCAGATGGACATCATTAGTCGGTACATCAAAATGCCAAGGTTTTCTATACTCGGCTATATTTCAAAAGATGACCGACATCTCTTCCAACAGTCATATACTTAAAGTCCATCGATTAGTGTCAGTGTCCAAAAGTTCCTTCCTCTGTTGTCCTTCTCTTCGCAGCCATATCCAACCACTCGGTCCATCTGCTAGTGGCAGTGGTAGTAGAGGTATCTTGTCTAGTCTGAAATGTTAGTCCCCAAACGGGGTAAGTACAACCACTCAACAGTAAAAGATTCATCAAGCTATATCACGCAGTACCATCAATATCCAGATTCATGCAAGATAGACAAAAACAGGTAATCAACGGATAAGCAAGCATCAAAATCATGAAATTCTTCAATGCAATGGCAAGTACAATTTCGAAACCCTCAAGATGCATCATGTCCAGTTACACAAGTCCTGATCATAGAGCCAAATTGTAATGACACGTCCCATTCCATGCCATACAATTTAGTCCTATAACCAGACCACACTCACACTTAGTAGAATCATCCATTTTATCATTCAAACGGTTTTATCCCCCCAGAGGATCAATGTTTGCATCCTTCTGGGATTTCGCACCCAACCTGGCGTCGCAAAAGCCTCCGGGCATGTATTCAAAATACAACCGGGCATCCGGCACACACCTCCAGGCATCTCACACCCCACCTGGCATCACGAGGAATCATTGGGGACCATAGACATGGTTACCCCTAACCTCCGGGCATGCATCATAATACAACCCTCACCCTCCGGGCATGTATCATAATACAACCGGGCATCCCGACACTCCCGGGGTAAACCTCTGGGCATGTATTCATAATACAACCAGGCATCCAAAGGGCATCGACTCATTCGAACCTCTGGGCATCCCGACTCCCGGGGCATCGTTGACTCGAGGGTCCAATGGCAACAATTAACATCTTAATGTCCAAAAACACTTTTCAATGAAATGACAAAATGTCTCTTGAATCTCATCACATCTCAATATTGCATGATATACCAATGCCAATATCATCATGTCACATAACAACCCAAGATGCATTCACTTTTGAATTATGTTGAGCAAAGTCGGAGTAAAACAGCTTAGAAACCAAAATGTGCAGTTTTAATGAAAATTTCGAAATAACCCCTATATGAACTCAGAAAATTATGAAATTTTGACACGTCATCCATGAGACCTAAGGGAACAAGTTTCATGAAGAACACCAAGTCATATTCCTTACGTACCGAGGAAAAAAATTTTGATATTCCTAGCTAGCATTCTGTAAAATTTCCAGATTTTGTGTTTTCATAGAAAAATCATTTCGGCGGTCATTCCTTGTTCATTTATTCTGAATTTTTGATATGTTGTTCCTAAGGATGTGTCTTATAACTTTCAGTAAGGGTTTGAGGTCCAATTCTATCTAGGTAAATACAGAAAATTCGAAGAATCATCAAAGGTCAGGCCGTTTTCTATGGAACAGTATTTCTGTTTTAAAAAGAATTGCTTCTATCTGCATGTTCTTGTATTCATATAGCTATAACTATGAGTTAAACTCAATCTAATGGATGTTATCTTAAGTAAAATGATTCTATTCCTCATCTTCATCTCTAGAAATTAAAGCGACACAATATAAACGACTTTCTATCCATGTTGTCTAAGACAGAAAACATGTAATGCCTTTCTCTTCATTTCCAGCTCAATCAAACTATTTGTTTTACTGCAGATTCATCGTGTAGCATCTCGACACACTTACACAGCGTCCATGAGTGGTCGTAGTACATTTTCACTCACCTCGAATCCTTCACAACTCGGTACAAAGCACATACTTGCATCTTGGCTCTTATAACTCAACATGCATCACATTTTCTTCACTCGGCACACACCATCGCACCTTACTCAACAATCACAGCTCACTTGCACTTAGATTCCAAGACATGCAAGCCTCAAATGCAATATCAAATTCGGACCTTCGTTGTGTATAAAGAGTAACAAATTGCGCAACTCGGCTCTAGATTTTCTATAATATAGGGTAGTTCGTATTTAAAAGCTCCAAAATTCTACAACACCAAAAATCCAGAATTGTAGTATAAACCAAGTGTAACCAAAACTTTGAAGGAATATCAAATCCACGTAGGCAGAAACATTTTGTAAAAATCAAGATTTTTAAGCACTAAATCGATCATGATCAAATTCATGGTTTCATCCCCGAAATACCTTCGAAACTCACATGCATGGACTTCAATCATTTTCAAGTTTCATAAATCATAGTCTCCATATAAAACAGTTCGTGTATAAAGCCAAAAAATTTATGCAATACCAAGATCAGTAGCTCACGGGTCTACAAAACAAAATTTAACCATAAACAGCACGTACTTCTCTCCCGCTTTAGCTTTAAATTCGTGGTCACCCAAAACAGCTTCCGAATATCGCGAGTATCTTAGAACTCATCGCAATTCGTAGAATTCCTATGGAACATGTCTTGCCAAGCAACGACGGAATTCAAATAGCATAGGTAAATCAAAATCTACTTGCACTACACTAGACAATCACAGCAATGCACAACATAGATTGACAAACTTCTACTTGCCTCACTCCTAAGCTCAATCGACAACAAAATAGGAAGCTCGTGGGTCCTTGAACGTGGCTCAACGGCGGCGAAGACCGGTGGCGTCGACGGCGGCAACACGCACGCACGGCGGAGGTCAGCCTCCTTCCTTCCCTCGCCGTTCACTCCCTCATGAACTCTCTCTCTCTCTCTCTCTCTCTCGCTCGTTCTCTCTTTCGCTCGCTCTACCTTTCTCTTGGTTTTCTGTTTTGTTTATCTCTTTCTTTTGCTCACATCTACGAGCAATTTGGTCACTGGTTTTCGTTAAAACCAGTCAATAAAAGTGGGTGTTCCAGTGGCAAAAGGAGGTGAAGACTGTTAGGACTAGAATTAGCACCTAGAGGGGGTGAATAGGTGTTTAAAGCAATTTTAATAAATTAATCCGAATGAGAGATTAATAACTTAAAACCAACAATTGCAGCAAATGAAAGCAGTTAAAGATAAAAGGATTAGGGATAGAGAATCAAGACTCTAGATTTATAATGGTTCGGCTTAGACCAAGCCTACGTCCACTCTCCCGCACGGACAGCCCTTTCTTCGGCTGGATTTCACTAAGAATCAAAAAGAGTGATTACAGTCTCACACTCTTGAGTCCACAGTGTAGAAAACTCTACTACACTTCCTCAAGGTCTCACTACAATATGATCTCTCTTTTGATTACATATAACGCTCGAAGAATGATATCGCAAAAAAAAAAAGGAGATTCAGACTTTGGAATTTTTCTATCCGGCACCCTTCAACAACTAGAGCATCTCTCTTATATACTTCTTGATGCCTTCAATACCGTTGGCACCTTCCAAAGAAGTTCTTCCAATCAACCCGTTGGACAAAATCAATTAGAGAGATCTCGAGCTCTTTAAGGTAAGTGTTGATAGCCCATCAATTCTGCTCGCCCATACAATCAGGAACTCGGTTTCCATAAGTAGATCCTTCCAAATATAAGTTGCGAAATCTTTAGAGAATCTATACATATTCGAATACGAAAGTAAGATCTTTTAGTGCTGAATCCAGTAGAAAGATATTCTCTAGTCGTTAGAATAAAGATCATATAATATCATAATAAACGTCGTTCTGGAAACTGTCCATGAGAGTAGACTTTGAAATATAAGTCTTGAGTCTTGCCAGCTTCAGACTTTGATCTTCAAACTTTGTCAATAGAGTCTGTAAGTCTTTAGACTAGACTGATGAAAATGTTTTGTCAACTTCAAAATACTTTAAGAGAATTTATCCAACAATCTCCCCCTTTTTGATGGTGACAAAACTTTCCTGCAGATTTGAATATTATCGCCCTGCAATACAACTTTTAAGCAAGCATTAATATCTCATAAAAGATTAGAATAAAAATAGTAGAAGTTATCATGTACACAGATATCCTGTATACAGACTTTCCCTGTACACAGATCTGCATTCACCGAAACCTCATTAGTCATAAACAGACAGTACTATCTTTATCTAATTTAAGAAGCTTAAAGTAATGCCATAGAGAGCACACATTCAAAAAACTGCACACGTTTTTAAAAAAACTCAAGTCAAAGTCAGAATAATCGAAAAATATAAAAGATAAGATTTGGTTTGAGGTTGGTTTGAGGACAGAAAATCATTGAAAATCTGCAAAGTCTTCTCCCCCTTTTTGTCAGCATAAAAAATCAAGGAGCACGAGGAATGCGAACAAGTTGAAAGTCCTCCATAGATTTGACAGTGTCTTCAAGCTTCCTTAAATCTTCCTGAACTTGGGTAAGAGTAGTGTTTTTTGCAGTATCCTTAATCTGACACTGAACCTCTTTAATCTGATCATGCAGAGTGATGAACATTGCATGATTTTCATTCTGCAAAGTCTGAAATTCATACCCCATTGCATAGATTTGGCCTTTGAGTTCCAAGATGATTTCAAGCAGCATTCCAAAATCTCTGGAATTGTCAGTCGGAGTGCTTGCTTCAGCTCGGTCTGATGGTGGAGTCAAGCCAGTATGAATATCAGCAGGAAGTTCAGTATGTGGAGATGATGCCTCTCCTTCAGAAACCGTGCAGCACGAACATCTTCAGCATCGGGAGGTGATCGACTAACACTGTTTGTGCATCTTCTTCTCTAAAAGTCAGTAGAAGAGGGGTGTGTTCTCTGTCCGTATCTCCCCCGTTTCCATGTCTTCGGAGGAGAAAAGAACTCTTCTTTCTGAGGAGTTTCCTCAGTGACGGGCTGTTGGAGATTCTCTTTTTCTGCTGGAGAATCTGTTTGTTATGGTTCATCTGCTTGTTCTGCTTTTTCTTCTTCCTCTTCCTCTCTTTCTTCCTCTTTCTTCTCTTCTTCTTTCTCTTCTTCTTTCTCTTCTTCTTCCTCTTCCTCTTGCTCTTTCTCTTTCTCTTTCTCTTTCTCTTTCTCTTTTTCTGCAAATTGATGTTCTGGAACAACTGGAACAGATGCAGCAAATTGAGAAACAAGAGCAGAGATGGGTAGAGCATCCTCATCATCTTCATCTTCCAAGATAATTGCCCTTCTCTTCTTGGTAGAACTAACCACTGGTTCTTTCCCTTTTCTTTTGGCCACTGATGAGTCTGGTCTGAACTTGATAGGAGTCTTTTCCTTGAATTGCTCCAGCTTCTTGCTGAGCTATTTCAGACGCATCTTGGTAATCATCCTCAGCCCAATGACCATTTTATCCATAGTCTTCACAGTGAGAATGTGAGGAGGCTGAATGTTCAGATGTCTGAAGAGACGAGTAATGAGAGCAACATAAGGAAGTTTTCCTTTGTCCTTTGCCATGCATCTGTACATGTGAAATATGATGGTATGCGGCAAAGAGAAGTTAAGACCAGTCTTGATTGCAAACATCAACTTGGCCTCTGAGATGTATACATCTGTCTTGGATGTTGATTTGGGTCTCGGACGCTTGATCACAATCTTGTGCAGCAAAGTATTTGTTGCATTCATCCTGGAGTAGGAGAGTCGACCTTCTACAATTCTGTCTCTTGCAAGTTCAAGAGTAGCATGGCTGACAGACACACTGATTGATTGGAAAGCCTCTCTTTCCACACCAAGTATATCTGCCAGAATGTCCTTATCAACAACATACTCTTTATCCCTCACGCTGAAAGAAAAGCTGTTTGCATCAATAAAACTAAGATTGGAGTAGAAGTACGCTGTTAATTCGGAATGTGCCATATCACGCAAGTAAAATCGATAAAGTTGAAGTTTTTCAAACTTCTCTCTCGATTTATACTCAATAAGTCCAGAAAATCGAAATCCACCGTCCGTGGATTCATCACCCCACGCTTCAGCAATTTTTCATACTTCTTCCTATGTCCGTCTGAGCGGAACAGTTCATCCTTCTTCCCTCGAAGGTTTGCAGCCACACCCATCCAGGGTTTAAAGTGGATGAACATCTTTTCATCATCATCATTTCCCTCTGGTTGTTTCATACTACCAAACCTAGGGTCACTGGGAAAGTTTGCAAAGGCTTTTGCAGCCGTTCCTTCAGGAACAATCCCTGACCTCTCCATGACAAAGAGAAAATGAGTTTCATTTCGTACCCTTTCTCTTTCGTAAATTCATCAACGAAGGTCATTGCAGAGCCTCATTCCTTTAATGCAGAGTAAAGCCTATAAACAAAGGCAGGCTTAAGAGTTCTTACCGGTTCAATATCTTCAAAAACCGTTTCTGCATCTTGAGGGCGATGTCCTTGAGGTCTAGTTGGGGAAGACCGCTGTTGAGATCGTTGAGGAGTTTGCTCAGTAGGAAAGTCCCTTTCTTCAGTGAGATCAAAGTGCGTAGTCCCCTCACCGATCCCCGTGGTCCCCTCGTTTGCTATTCCTGGATGACTTCCTTTGATACGACATTGTGCTTTCTTTGGAGAAGCTTTCTCACTTGTGTCGCAAGAAAGTTGAAAACTTTGAAACGAAGAAGTTTTGGAGCGAAAAATACAGAGCAGTGAAAAGCTTTTGATCTAGGGTTTCTGGGTAAAGTGAAAACGAAGGAGAAGAAGTGTATAAAAGATAACAGATACGGGGGGTAATCCAAGCGTCGTATATTTTGGAAATCTTAAAAATTTCATTTTGAAAAATAACTGCCTTAATAAATCAATAATTACTCTTTTTAAATATAACCGCCTTAAAAATAAACAGATAATCTTACCTTATCGATATGACAGTTTAAGTAAATGAACTTACAGTCGTGTCGATTCGTATTCTCAGTCTTTAACCTTTGAGTCGATAATCTGTCGGACTTTAGTTTCGAGTCCGAGCTTCAACATTCTTCAAGAGATAATATATTCGAGTCTTGAGCGAATAGACTCAAACAAGCTTTTCTCAAGGGCTTTGTGAAGATGTCTCGCGCTTGATTCTTTGAGTCTATGAATTGTATCAAGACCTCTTTGTTCTGAACACGATCTCTTCTAAAGTGATGTCGAATCTCAATATGTTTTGCTCTTGAATGTAGGATAGGATTCTTTGTAAGATTGATTGTGCTGGTGTTGTCACATCTTATTTCTGTGCAAGAGTCTTCAATGCCAAAGTCTTGCAAAGCTTGTTGTTTTATCCACGATTTGAGAACAGCAACTTCCAAGGGCTACGTATTCTCGCTTCACCGTTGAAAGAGCCACATGATTTGTTTCCTTGAAAACCAAGATACCGCCCGTTTCCAAGCAATTGACAAGTACCTGAAGTGCTTTTTCTTTCAACTCTATAACCTCGCAAGATCTCGCGTCTCAATAGCCAAGAAGTGTAAAGTCTCCTTCTTTGGGATACCAAAGACCGATCTTAGCAAGAGTAGCAACATATTTAATAATACGTTTAACAGCACTTAAGTGAGATTCTCTAGGATCGATTGAAACCTAGCACATATGCAAACATTAAATAATATGTCGTCCGGATGCGGTAAGATAAAGAAGTGAACCAATGATACTCCCGTATAACTTTTGGTCGATTTTCTTCCCCGCTTCATCTTTGTCTATCTTCAAGGAACTTGACATTGGTATGTCGAGTCTTTTTGCAATTTTCCAGACCGAACTTTTTAACAAGTTCTTTTGCATATTTCTCTTGATGAATGAATATTCCCTCCTTTAGTTGTTTGACTTGTAGACCAAGGAAAAAGGATAGTTCACCCATCATGCTCATCTCGAATTCATCCCGCATAGACTTAGAAAATTTCTTGCACAAAGTCTCATTAGATGATCCGAATATGATGTCATCAACATAAATCTGAACAAGTAGAAAGCTTTTACCTTCCTTTTTAATGAACAAAGTAGTGTCTACATTTCCTTTAGAAAAGCCATTATGAATTAAGAAATTACTTAGCCTTTCATACCAAGCTCGAGGAGCTTGTTTCAATCCATATAAAGCTTTCTTCAGTCCCGAACACGTAGTCTGGTTTCTTTGAATCTACAAATCTAGGAGGTTGTTCCACGTAGACTTCTTCTTGAATAAATCCATTCAGAATGCGCTTTTGACATCCATTTGAAACAACCTGAAATTCTTATAGCAAGCAAAAGCAAGTAGTAATCCGATTGCTTCTAACCTTGCTACTGGAGCGTAAGTCTCATCATAGTCTATCCCTTCTTGCGTGTATCATTTAGCCACAAGTCTTGCTTTGTTTCTCGTTACTTTGCCTTTTTCGTCAACTTTGTTCCTGAAAACCCATTTAGCTCCAATAACTGATTTACATTTTGGTTTAGGAGTTAATTCCCATACGTCGTTAATACTGAATTGTCTGAGCTCTTCTTGCATTGCTTCAATCCAGCTTTCATCGCTTAAAGCTTCTTCAATATTTTTGGGTTCTATTTCGAAAATAAGAGCAACATCACTAGACTCTTCTCGCCTTTTGGATCTTGTTCGAATTCCCTCATTAATGTTCCCAATAATGAGTTCTTCAGATGACTAGACTTGTGCTTCCAAGTTCTTGTCGTCCGATAGATTGTTGATCTTCTTCTTGAGTGGATTCTTCATCGGTAGCTTGTTGTACGATTCCAAATTAGTAACTGCTTCAAAGTGGAGTTAGATCTAGCGATTCTGGAGCAGATTCGAATCTTCGATCTTGAATTTGCTGAACTTGTGGAGAGTCTTGAAATTTGACATTCATTGATTCTTCCACAGCCCGAGTCTTTTTGTTGAATACTCTAAAAGCTTTGCTTGTAGTTGAGTAACCAAGAAAGAATCATTCATCTGATTTTTCTTCAAACTTACCAACACGATCATTTGCATTCTTTAGAATAAAACATTTGCAACCAAATATTTGAAAATAAGAAACTATTGGTTTCTTTCCTTTAAAAATTTCATAAGGGGTTTTCTCAATAATTGGCCTTAAAAACACTCGGTTTATAATATAGCAAGCGGTTGAAACAAATTTTCGCCCAAAATCTTGAAGAAATTCGATTTCCAATTAAAAGTGTTCTTGCCATTTCTTGTAAAGACCTATTCTTCATTTCCACAACCCCATTTTGTTCTGGTGTATACGGAGAGGAGAATTTGTGCTGAAAACCAAATTCATCACAAAATTTAGTAAAGTCTTGATTTTCAAACTCACCTCCATGGTCTGTACGAATGCTTGAGATAGTGTGACCTTTCTCATTCTGCACTTTTTTTTTGCAAACTTTGAAAAGAGAGAGAAAGTCTTTGACTTACTTGAAAGAAAGTAGACCCAAGTAAATCGTGAGTAATCATCCACGATTACCAGACAGAACCTTTTTCCACCAATGCTTTTTGTTCTGATAGGTCAAAACAAATCTATATGCAGAAGCTGCAATACATGATTAGTGGAAACTTTATTTATTGATTTGTAAGAGTTTCTAACCTGTTTACCCAGTACGCTGGTGTACATAGATCAGACTTTGAATAATTGAGAATAGGCAATCCTCGAACAAGTTTCTTTGTAGAGATCTTGTTGATTTGCTTCATATTGATATGGCCTATCTTTTTGTGCCAAAGATTTGCTTCATCTTGTACTGATATTAAGCACTGTGATTTTTCTTGATTCACATCCGTAAGATAGATATTTCAATGTCTTCGACCGCAAAAAAGATTGAGTAAAGTCTTTACTAATTCCAGAGCACGTTTCTTCCTGAAAGTTGATCTTGAAACTAGAATCACACAACTGACTTATGCTAAGCAGGTTGTAATTTAATCATTCAACTAAGGAAACATTATTGATAGACAAACTTCCAATCTTTACTGTTCCTCGACCAGTAATTCTTCCTTTGTTGTTACCACCAAAGGAAACTTTTCCTCCATCTATCTGGATAAGTTTTATGAAGCAGCTTGAGTCTCCTGTCATATGTCTTGAGCAGCCACTATCAAGATACCATTTAATCTTCTTTTGATAGTAACCTCGCAATTAACACGAATTCAAGCTCTTTTTGGTACCCATACCATATTGGGTCCAGAAGTGTTAGAACAATAGACAGTCTTAGCCCAACTCCTTTTAACAGGTCTCCAAACCAAAGGACATTCTTTCTCAAAATGTTCTAAGCTTTTACACTTGGAACATCTCAAAGCATTTCTGCCAACGGGTTTTACAAAAACTTTCGGAAATGATTCTTATAAGCAATTCTAGCCGGTCTCTGTTTAATTCTTTCTTTTACCTTCGGAAAATCAATTAGTGGAATAGTTTCAAAAGTCATACCAAGACCTAACTTATCAAAATAAGGTCTTTGTATCGAAAGAATCTTATCCAGCTTTTCTAATCATTTGAAAATCTTTTGATATGTTAGTGATATCATTTTTCAAAAGATTATTTTCATTTGAAATAATGTCTGAGTTTTCTTTCACAAAGAACAAAATCTTTTTCCAGTTTTTCAAACTTTTCTTTCATAAGTTTATCATGTTGCTTCAATGTAGAATTTTCCCTTTTTAATTCGGAGATCCTCTTAAGAGAGGTTTTCAGACTAAGACAAAGTTCATCAATATATTTAGAAACCTTAACAGGAATTTTCAGGTTACCTACCTCGAGTTCACCGTCTCGAGTCTGTGTCTCGAATCAATGTCCGAGTCGAGTCTGATTTTGCCATTAAACAGATATTGACATAATCATCGTCACTTTCTTCACATTCAGTATCACTCCAAGTCTCTGCTTTGAGTGCTTTCCTGTTTTTCTCAATCTTTCCTTTTCTCTTATTTAACAGAGGACAGTTGGGTCTGATGTGTCCCTTTTTCTTGCATTCAAAGCAAGTCACTTCTTTATTATAATCATCTTCCTCTGTTGACCTGTTTTGAAACCTTTGAGAATTTTGTTTCTTCCAATTGAATTTCATTCCTTTTCTGTTCAACTTTCTGAATCTCTTTATCATGAGTGCCGTTCTTCATCATCTAGATCTTCTTCGAGTCTGTAACATCGAATAGTCATTAGACTTTAAGGCAATAGATTTCTTACCTTTTGAGTCTTCCTCTTCGTTGGTCTGTTCTACTTCATAGGATTGAAGAGTCCCAACCAATTCGTCTACAGAGAGTGGAGCTATCCTTTTGAGTCTTCCTCGAAGGAGTTTGTTGACCTTCATATGTCCTGAGATTGGATGTCCCTGATATTCAAGACCATTCACAATTTCAGTAAAGCGACTAAACATGTCGCTTATTGATTCTCCCGATCTCATCTTAAAGACTTCATATTGTCCCGAAGAATGTTGATCATCGTTTCTTTCACACGATCGCTTCCTTCATAGGTAATGTGAAGCCTATCCCAGACTTCTTTTGATGTATCACAAGAAGATATTATGTTATACTCAGTAGGGGATAAAGCACAATATAAAGAGTAAATAGCTTTGGCGTCAAGAGTCTGTCTCTTGGTGATTTCTTCTTGAGTCAGAAGAATAGGATCAGCAGTTTCTTTTCCTCTCTCTCGATTCCGATGCAGGCGGCGGAATGATTCATTTATCAACCACTTCCCATTCCAAAGGATCTTTCGATCTTAGGAATGCCTTCATCTTATTTTTCCATATGCTGTAATCTTTTCCATCAAAGTATGGAGGTCTGGTATTGCTTTGACCTTCAACCAACCCTGTAGGCAACATACTAGCCATAGATCTTTTACTTAGAAGTAAAGACACTTCTTATAAGCAAGTACACAAGCTCTGATACCAATTGTTAGGACTAGAATTAGCACCTAGACGGGGTTGAATAGGTGTTTAAAGCAATTTTAATAAATTAATCCGAATGAGAGATTAATAACTTAAAACCAACAATTACAGCAAATGAAAGCAGTTAAAGATAAAAGGATTAGGGATAGAGAATCAAGACTCCATTTATAGTGGTTCGGCTTAGACCAAGCCTACGTCCACTCTCCCGCACGGACAGCCCTTCTGGCTGGATTTCACTAAGAATCAAAAATAGTGATTACAGTCTCACACTCTTGAGTCCACAGTGTAGAAAACTCTACTACACTTCCTCAAGGTCTCACTACAATATGATCTCTCTTTTGATTACATATAACGCTCGAAGAATGATATCGCAAAAAAAAAAAGGAGATTCAGACTTTGGAATTTTTCTATCCGGCACCCTTCAACAACTAGAGCATCTCTCTTATATACTTCTTGATGCCTTCAATACCGTTGGCACCTTCCAAAGAAGTTCTTCCAATCAACCCGTTGGACAGAATCAATTAGAGAGATCTCGAGCTCTTTAAGGTAAGTGTTGATAGCCCATACAATTAGGATCTCAGTTTCCATAAGTAGATCCTTCCAAATATAAGTTGCGAAATCTTTAGATAATCTATACATATTCGAATACGAAAGTAAGATCTTTTAGTGCTGAATCCAGTAGAAAGATATTCACTAGTCGTTAGAATAAAGATCATATAAGATCATAATAAACGTCATTCTGAAAACTGTCCATGAGAGTAGACTTTGAAATATAAGTCTTGAGTCTTGTCAGCTTCAGACTTTGATCTTCAGACTTTGTCAATAGAGTCTGTAAGTCTTCAGACTAGACTGATGAAAATGTTTTGTCAACTTCAAAATACTTTAAGAGAATTTATCCAACAAAGACAGTTGTGAAAGACGTGGCTGTCCTTGAGGGATTTCGGTCGCCAACTCTCCTTCTGCATGCAGCGGCGTGTCCCTCCGTTAATTGACCACATGGATCAACCGAAAGAGGAATTCGTGGCGTGAATAGGAGAAACAGCTTGATGCCGAAGTCTTCTCTTGATGCGTGGACAAGGGACGTGGCTGCTTGGCGTGACTTCTCTGTACGTTGCTTCTTGATAGTTGACTTCCCTAGTCAACAAAGTTTATTTCTCCCTTCCGTGGCCGCAAGACAAGAAGACAGCTCACTTCTTCAATTTCTTGCATGAGACACCTTGCATGTCTCATGCAAGAATGTGGCCACATTTGGCCTACGTCCTCCACCGGTGAATCATTCGGTCGACTTTATTAGTCAATAAACTAAAATTTTGTGGCAGCTAAACGAAAGGCACGTAGGGAATGTGGCTGAATTCTTAGCGTGAGAATTCCTTGTGTATGACACCTTGGTCTTCACGCATGAACGTGGCCTTTGCATGGTCAAAGTTCTTCATTTGCTATCCACCGAAGAAGGAAAATAAAACGTAGCTGCATGACGTGGTCATGCAAATCGGTGGTCTTCAATTGCCGCAAATGGGAAGGGAACTTTACGTGCTGCATGGCCGAAGAACGTGGCCGTTGGCGAGGCCAATCGCATGACTGTCTAAGGAGAAAAATCGCGCATGAGGTTGTGTTGATCCGCGGTCCTTTGCAGGGTTAACAGTTGGGAGATCTTCGACAATTTCTGTCGTAAACTTTCGCGTAAGCATGGCCGTTGCGTGCGACGGGCCTTTAGCTTGATCAATTGGCGAGGCCGCTCGGGGTTAACGTGTCTTCATAGTTGACCGCGTTAAGCGAGAAAATTAGACAATGAGCTATCATGAGAACGTGATAAAACGTGACGTTTCGTTACGGCGAGTGTGGTGATGAAATGGTGACCTAATGCTATACCGACAATGACGATGAAATCATGTCCGCAAATGGTGCCAATGACGCAGTCTGTTGATACTCCCGTCGACCCGTGACGAGCTATCACTTATTCAAGGTCTAGCAAAAACCCGGATGCCACATTTTGAATTGTAAATGATTGCGTATATGTCAAAATAAACGTTATATTTCAACACACACAGAGAGAGAGAGAAGTCGATTATCTAAAATATGACGAGATAGTAATGAACCATCTTAGGTTGAAAGATTCGGGTCGTGATCTCTCATCACTATAGGCTATTGTTCTAGAACATCTCACGGGAGTATTCTCAGAATATTATAGAACCGGTGAAGGGGGCGAGGGAACGTGCAGGATTGAGGTTGAGAGATAGAGAGAGGGGGCGGCAATGTTGGGGGCGTCCGGTTCTTTTTCTGAAGCCCTAAGTAATCCAGTTCCGAAATCGGTTCCGATTCCGGTTCCGGTTCCGAAACCAGTTCCGGTTTTGGTTGGAACCGAAACTCCCGGTTCCCAAAAAAAGGGAACCGGGAACCGGAACCGATCCTCTTGGAACCGGGAACCGAACCGGACCCTCCTCCAGTTCGGTTCCGGTTCCCGGGTTACCCTACTAAGCATGACATTGCCATGAACAAGAAGGCGACCTTGCCGAGAGTGATCACCTTGTATAGTGAAATGAACAATAACGTCAAGGTTACACTCAGCATTTAGTTTGTGGCGACTTCAATTGTGAGCCCTGGGTACGCAAGCTCAATTGGAAACACTTTTGAACTATAAACTGATGCGATTGGGCTTATGCTGATTGCAAACGATGCTATATAAAACAACAATGAGGGGATGCATTAGGCTACTGTCCATTTGGGCTTCGTGTCGCTCGTGCCGCCGCAATCAATGTCGATGAGGCACGTACTAAGAACAGTGAGTGATGCTAACATCCCTTGAGGTTGATTAACAACAACTTCTACCGCCCAACCACGTTTAGGCAGAAAACGGAGATGAGGATTGGCACGGTCTTTGCAAAGTGGACTATGACGGTCAAGAGGAGATTTTCATTAGCAGATGTCATACTAAGTTTTTAATTTCTTGTTAATTAAATCATGCATATGGGATTTATTCTCGAGCTAGGTATTGACCTGAGATTCAGATATCGACTATTTTCAAAATATATCAAAAGCAACACTTAGAGTTCACAGGTGTTGCTTTTCTCGATGCCTATGTCATTTCGATGTTCCTTCTTGTCTCTGTTTCCCTCACCTTCAACCTCCACACAGCATTTATTGAAGAACCACCACATCTTCTCTAGGGTCTTACCCCTTGTCTACAGCATGAAAACGCAAACGTACATGCTCCTTAAGCACGACGTTGCCATGAACACGAAGAAAACCCCATTAAGTGTGTTTGCCTTGTATAGCAAAATGAACAATAATGTCGAGATTACACTTAGCACTTGGTTCGCAGAGACTTTAAGGGCACGCAACCTCGATTGGAAACACTTCTAAATGATAGACCGACGCGATTAGGCCTATGTCGATTGAGAACGATGCCACATAAAACAACAAGGGAATGCATTAGGGCTACTACCTATTTAGGCTTCGTGTCACTCGTGCCATTGCGGTCAATGCCAGTGAGACATGTACTGAAGATGGCAAGCGATGCAATCATCTGCCCGACGCTGATTAGTAGCAACTTCCACCACTCGACCATGTCTAGGCAGAAGATGGGGATGATGATTGGCATGGTTTTTGCAAAGTTGACTATAACAGTTGAGAGGAGAATCTCATTGACAAATGTTATACTAAGTTTTTAACTTCTCATAAATTAAATTATGCATATTGGATTTGTTCTCGATCTGGGCCTTGTTGTGATTGTTGGTATTGGCCTAAGATTCGGATACTGACTATTTTCAAATGATATCAAAAGCAACACCTAGAGTTCATAGGTGCTTCTTTTCTCTACTTTTGTCATTTTAATGTTTTTTCTCGTCTTTGTTTCCCTCGCCAAAGTTGGGCGGTGGATTCTTAAGTGGCCGGAGAGACGGTGGCTGTGATGGAGATGAGGAGAGAGAAAATGTGTTTTCAATTTTTTTCTAATCAATGTATATGTCAATTTTCTATTGCAACGACTCATATCAATGCACGCCACGTCAACTAGTGACATGAAACTAGCAAATCACTTAATATTTTCTCGACTTCCAAATATGTTGACTCTTCTCAAATAAGTTTTTGTATGTAGGTTTTGATTACTGTTATTAGCATTGTTTCTTTATTCCTTCTTTTTTAAAGTGACGATATTGTTGGAATATTAATGGCCCAACAAGTAAAGTTGAATTTGATTTAGCTTTTTCTGTATGATGTCTTTGAATTGTGGATAGGCGTGCCTCTGATCTTGTATCTCACCATTCACGAAAAGTCTTAAGGAGCCATGTTAGCACAAAAAGAACCAAAGGATGGAATAGAACATGCCATATATTACCTCAGTAAGAAGTTTAATACTTTCGAGATCCGATATCCTGAAGTGGAAAAGACCTGTGTAGCCTTGATTTGGGTTTTACACCAATTGAGGCAATATACTCTGCACCACCGCATCCTTCCAATGACTAAGAATGACCCAATCAAATATCTTTTGGAGAAGCCCACATTGATTGGAAGGCTCATTAAATGGCAAATATTACTCTATGAGTTTGATATTCAAAGCATGGCACAAAAGTCAGTCAAAGGGCAAGCCATAGCCAATATGTTAGCCGAAAATTCCGGGAAATCTGATAATTTGGATGAAATTGATGAACGGATTTATTTGGTCTCAAAGCATGGTCATTGATTATCTTATGGTACTATGCTGCCATCTCAATCATTAATCCTGAGGGGCATACCCTCTTATCTGTCCTCTTGGTGGTGGCGGTGGTAGCTGCGATCGTCCTCCTTGTTTTTTTGGACAATATCTTGCGATGTGACCCTATTGGCCACATTCATAGCACGCTCCTGTCCTAGCCGGGCACGGAGCTGTCCCATGTCGTCTTCCACACACGTGACATGAGTCAACCCTATTATGCATTGGTCCACTGAATCTACTCTTCTTGTTGGGTGAGCCTTGGAATATGTTCCCAAGCATCGGCCTCTTTCCTTGGTGGATGTTGTCTCTATGGAAATTGAATCTTGATCCAAATGCGGCTGCCCTATCATTCTTATCCTTCTCAATCATCTAAGCCCTCTCATAAAGGTCATTATAAGTTCTTAGGTTCAGAGAGATCAATGTACTCCTTAAGTCTGGTCTGAAACCTTCTTTGAACCTTCTTGCTCGGCTTACTGGATTTGCAATTAATTCAGGAGCATACTGCGAGAGTTCAGCGAACTTCGCCTCATATTGGTTGACGCTTAGGGAACCCTAGCGAAGACGTTGAAACTCTACCATCTTCACCTCTTTGGCAGTTTCTGAGAAATATTTAACATTAAAGGCCTCTCGAAAGACATTCCACTCTGGAACAACGCCCTCTAGAAATATGATTCCTCGGGTTGTCTTCCACCAAGTATCTATAACTTCCTCCAGCTGGTAAGTTGCAACCACTACTTTCTCAGCCTCATTGCACCTTAACAGTGTGAAGGTTTTCTCCAATTTCTGGATCCATGAAGCAGCTTCTGTGTCTCCGATCCCGGTGAACTAGGGTGGCTTCAGCTTCAGAAATTGCTCTACTAACTTATGAATTGGTCTTTCAGCGACCACTATCCCTGGCAGACCTTCAACGTTCGCGGCAGCAGCAGGGGGAACTACAGGGGCGGCTTCAGCGGTGGCGGCAGCAGTAGCAGTAGCGGCGGCCTGAGCGGCGGCTTCAATTGTAGCAGCTTGTTGATCCATTCTAGTCCTCATTAACTCTAGAACACGCAAGATCCCATCCACCCTGGGATCATTAAGGGGTGCAACCCCAGCACCAACAGGAGGTGGTGCTTCACCACTAGTGCTAGCCATAGCTAGCGCTCTACCACGACCACCTCGGGCATTGCCTCTCACAGGCGTTCTATCCCGAGTCATTGAGGACAAGGTCCTCTGCCTAGGAGTTCTCGACTCCTGATCGCTCATGGTGTCGCTTTAATCCACTGACACCCGCTTCCAATTCAATACCGAATTAGAAACAGAGCGATTAAAACAACAAACAATTTTAGCACTCAGCTAACACAGACATGCACCAGCATGAATTTAAAGGCCATCCTACTACTATCCCATGAGCCATCGCTCCTTATCACTCCAATCTTGAACTTCGCTCTGATACCACTTAAACGGGATGTCATACCCCGATCCTCGAACGCGTGTCCATCCCTCACCTGGTCGATTAATAGCGACGTCCCAGGACACATCGTCGACCCTGTTCATTTTATATGCGCAAGCGGAAGTATAAAGAAAATCCCTAGACAATAAAACAATGGGATAGAAAAGCAGGGCCATAATTTTCACATTGAAGCTTATAATCAAACTTTTATACAAAGCACAAACCAAAGTACTTTACAACTGTTCACAACTTTTACTTAAACTCTATTCACATCAAAAAGAAGTTCATAAAAGAAGACGGGATCTCAGTCGATCCGAATCGTACTCAAAATCCCTTTCGGTACTATCTTCTTCTCCCAAAATTCTTCTCCTTCGGTTTCACCTCCGAGTTTTCCTTCTTAGATTCTTCCTCCTCGCCTCCTCATCGGGATCCCGAAATGTTATTCCACAACCGGGATGAGACTACGTCTCGCCGAGTTCTACCCCACTAAGACTCAATTAGGGAGCCAATATACTACTCGGTTGCCTAAGCACAGCACGAGTTAGAGGACTTACCTTGGCCTCATACCCAACCTGCAAATCAAGGTTATATATGACGTTTCATAACTCACAACAAACGATCGATC
Organism: Eucalyptus sp. ANBG9806169; assembly: GCA_014182395.1. Classification (NCBI taxonomy): domain Eukaryota; kingdom Viridiplantae; phylum Streptophyta; class Magnoliopsida; order Myrtales; family Myrtaceae; genus Eucalyptus; species Eucalyptus sp. ANBG9806169. The sequence goes on from CM024578.1 coordinate 45,869,643, forward strand.
AAATCACTAGTCAATCGAACTAGTCGATTACATGTCAGACGGACCATTCTAGGTCATTGACTCCACACCACAAAATCTCCCATAGTGCACTTGGTCACAGAGCCATATCAGTGCTCTCGGGCGTCAAGTTCGCCAAGGTGACATAAATAACCGACGGTCTACGTGCGTTCTTTGAGGCGCCATTTTCGCACAGTGATCTTCCTCATCACCGAACCACGCCCGTCACGGTTCACAGACAGTCTACGTGCGTTTTTTAAGGCGCCGTTTTCGCACAGTGATATTACTTAATCACCGAACCACGCCTGTCACGATTCATAGGCAGTCTACGTTCGTTCTTTAAGACGCCATTTTCGCACAGTGATATTCCTTAATCACCGAACCACGCCTGCCACAAGTCATAGACAGTCTATGTGCGTTATTTAAGGCGCCGTTTTCGCACAAAGATCTTCCACATCACCGAACCATGCTGTCTACATCTTCGTACTTGATCCATCTCGGCCAAAGTACTCTCCCGACTCACTCTCACCATTCCACATACTTTACAACTCAACAAAGCATAAGAATGCTAGATAAACAAACTTGGTCAATTTCCAAACAACAATTCAATCTCAATCAATTCCAATCAATTTAGGGCAAACCCCTAAAATATCATAATTTAATTAATTACAAACAACGTAGAAATCAAATAAATAAACGATCACCACGACAATCGACGAGATTTCGGTCGTCGGCCATCTCAGCCTTAATTTCCGAAAAATAATTAATTAAATAATTAATTTCGAAAATTAAATAATAAATATTAGAAATTCAATTTAGCTCAAAATAAAGTTCCGATTAAATAAACGAACTTCACCACCGTCATCAGCGTAATATTCCGGTCGCTGGCCATCACACTTGAATTTTCGGAAAATAAATAATTAAATATATAATTACCATAAATTATTTTCATTGTGATATAAAGCTCAATTAAATAAACGGGCCGCACCACGATCATCGTCATAATATTCCTGGTCATTTTTGTATCCAAGTTGAATTTTCGGAAAATAAATAATTATTTAATTTAAATTCGAAAAATAATATTTAAATGCCAAAAATTCCACTTAGCCAAATATCAAATCGATTAAGGGTTGGAAAAATCCTGCGCTACCCTCAATAAATAGTAGACCACGCCTACTGCTAATCACACCTTCAATTTAACTAAATCACATCAAAATCAACTAATAAACCCTAATCAAAACACCTAAGCTTAATTAAATAAACTAAACAACCAATTAAGCATAATTAACCCACTAAGCAAGCATTAGTGTGGTTACTCACCGGAATCACGCGCAACCGGTACCAAATTGACGGGCTCGGCGCGGGGAACAACAAACCGCAAAGCGGGTCTCAGGTCCGGGGCTCGGAAACGGCCCAAAGCGGCCTTGGAAGTGGCTGGAAACCCACTCGTGGGTTTGCTGTGGTGGCTGGCCGGAGGAGTTCCAGCGGCCAAGAGGGCGAGGGGAGGGTCGGTGGAGGTGAGGGGGTGCCGGGGAGGTAGGGCGGCGGTTGGAGGCGTGCGGCGAGCTGGACGGAGGCGGAGGCTGAGCGCGCGGGAGAGGGGCGGACGACCGGGCGCGCGGGCGGACGCGCGGGCAGCGGCGCGGTGCGTGGGCGGCGGCGCGGTGCGGGCGGCGACGCGGTGCGGGCGGCGACGGTGGCTGGCTTCGGCAAGTTGCAGCCGTGCGACTCCTTTTTCTGGTTTTGCTTCACTTCCACGAAGAAGAAGAAGAAGAAGAATAAGAAGAAGAAAAGGGGAGGGGGCTTTTGTCACGTGGGGTGAGGGGGAAAGAGGGAGGAGAGAGAAGAAAGAGATAAGAAGGAGGAGCTTTTTGACTGGTCAAAGAGGAAAAGAAGGGAGAGAGAGGAGGAAACCAATTTCAATTTTTGCAAGGGAAGTGTCAGTGGGGGTGGGGGTGTGCGCACGGATGGGGAGAGGGAAAGAAAGAGAGAGAAAAAGAAAAAAAAAAGAAAAAAGAAAAAGAAAAAGAAAAAGGGAAAGAAAAATAAAAAGAAAATAATAATAATAATAATCAAATAGTAAAATAATTTTACTATTCCAATTATTTCGATTATTTTCTTTTTTTCTTTTTATTTTCTTCCAATCTTCGATTTTCCTTCTGATAATTTATTTCTCGAAATTTCGGACTCGTCAATAAATTGACGGACGATGAGACGATATCCTAAAAATAAGAATTATGACGCGCATAAAATTCGATTCTCGAAATCGAGTTCAATTTCATGGTTAAAATCAATCAGACGCGATTTTAGTCCAATCCAACCAATTAAGTAGCTTTTAGGGATTTTCACTGCAGATACATCCCTTAACGGCTTCACTCAATGGGTTGGTTAACTCGTGAGTGATCAGTTCAGAGAAAAAGGGCCGTAGGCACGTCGATGAAAGGCCCATTTCACTTAGTCGAAACGGGGTCGGATTTTTGGGATGTCACATCAGTCGAACAAGATAATCCTCTACAGAGTTTCACTTTGGATCAGTAAACTCGGTGACTCAGGCAACTCATAGATTGGAGGGATCAACAAGAACAAGTATGGTAAACCTAACCATGATTCCATTTCTTATTTTTACTTCGAAAGTAGAAAGCCTCTTCTAAATGCACAATAGTTACTTAAGCACGAGCTTGCCAGGCACAACAAACATATACTCTATTCAATTTAACTACATCTGGATGCTATGCCGGGGAGCTAATGCTCTAAAAAACTACACAGATCATATGTGTCCAACTGTCATTCAAGAGAGAACATCCTTGAATTGTCATATACAATATATTTCATAGCTTGAAATGTTCCAGTGCAGATACACCATTAAGTCCTTTTGCATAGTAGTGAGTGACGAGGTCCTTCACCGTAGTTTCCCGATAAATTGGGAGATTTTCTTCTGATAGCAGCTCCTCAATAGGGTCATACAACCTTGAAGAATTCTCTGGAGGGAGATGTTGCCTCATTAAACACGCCACTGAAATCCTTGGCCCGATTTTCTGGGCTAGAACTCTGTGACTCACACTAATGAACTTATCATTTGAGATCAGCTGCAAGATGGAGGAGGACATGGCAAAGTGAAGACCGAATACTCTGGAATATCGATCACACATAAATATAGCATACGTAATCAAACTTGTTTAAAAGGGCGAGATTTTATCAAGTCATTCTCACATGTACTCCTAGCACAGTTGTCAAATTTATTAGCTAAGACCAAAAGATTGTGAAGAAAAACAACATCCACATAGAAATATCATGAAAACGGAATTGACTTAGCTCAGTTAATGTTGCAAGAGCTAACTGGAAGTTCCACAGTTGTAAACAGGATACTCTACAATCCATCTGTTAGACCTCTACACTAACTTAGGGAAGTATTTGGCAACTCTTACACACTACAAAACAGTTGGGATAGAAGAACATAGATGAAAGAGCTATCTTCCATTCCACTTATTCAGATTGTAACACCAGAAGTGTGTCCATGGACTATGATAACAAATTGACCAAAGGACCTACTCGTTAGATCAGCCACACAAAAAAGCACAGATTGGGCTAGAAATGCATTGGCTAATGTGAGAACATTGAAACAAGAAACTAACTGATAGAAATGTAAACTGCAAAACTCTGATAAACAGACCTGCATCAAGTCTCCCAAGTTTATTACAAGGGCTCCAGGAATTGGGGAAACGTCGATCCATTGGTTCTGATGGTGGACCTGGAGGCCACCAATTTGGTCTTGGAGAAGAATGGTGAGAAAGCCACTATCAGTATGATCACCAGTCCCAAGGGTTAAGTCCGGTTCTGGGCATGCTGGATAGTAATGGCCGACAAAGAAGAGTCCCTCCCCACAGTGGATAGTTTTCAGGTAGCTAGGGTCGAGGCCAAGAGCTTCTGACAGTAATTCAAATATGGTATCTGCCAATTCCAGAATTCTGTCCTTGTACTCAATTATTACGTCTCTGCAAGTCGATTGGTTACAGAGAAGAGGTGATTAGTCAAATGCCGTGGAACATCAGAAGATCAATCTTTATCTCACTCTCTCAAAGACCAGGTCTATTTACTCTGCATTTAAAAATCAAGCTTCTAAAATACAAGTTCATGATTCGGGTAACAGAGCAATCGTCCTTGCAGACCAAAGAGGAAAAACAGAAAAAGGAATTAGTTTTTCCATTCAAACCAAATCTATCAGCATTCCGACTCCGAATCGCCTGAAGATCTACGCCCCATTTGACTGTTTGCTTCAACTGAACTATGACTCCAAAACCCTTCGACAAAATCGCAAGAACTTCCAGCACACCGGGCACTTGTTTCACCAGGGCCAAGCAGCAGCTCCATCCATTCCAAAAGCCCCATTATTACTCAACTATCAGATATTAAATCTTATTTAGGCTAGAGCTTCTTCGCTTTCTTTCTTTTCTTCCATTGAATTGCTATGCGTCAAAGAAAACTATCATGGAACTTTCAATTCGTCTCACACAACACAAGTGGGTATCGCAAACATAAATTTGAAAGCTTTTATATCGCAAGTCCCAAAACTAAAGTTAGTTTCAGCCCTTCAAGCACGCACACCCAGAGATTACCTACAGACAGCAGGCAATTCCTGAGGATCCGGACTACGGGGAGCCAAGGCGCAGCTCAGCGTGTCCCTCCAGTTCGCCGCCGGAGCCCGGTACAGGTCGAAGTTGCTGTTGTACAGCACCTTCCTCCCGCCGTAATCCCACGAGTACCACTCGCGCTTCGCCTCGAGGTCCTGCTAGTGGAACCTCCGGATCCCTTCCACCATCTCCTCCGTGAGAGCCGCCGGCACGCCGTGGTTCACCACCTGGAAGAACCCCCACGTCTCGCAGGCCTCCCGGACCAGGCCGACCGTCCGCTTCTGCTCACCGGGGCTCCAGCCCAGGCCTGCACCTCCCAAGTCCACGACCGGAACGCTCGGGCTCGGTCCTAGTGACTCCGAGGCGCGGTCGAGCTCGAGGTCGAGGTGGTCGTGGACGAAGAATCTTGGTATCTTGGTCAGCCCGGCGTCGGCGAGGCCCTTGACGCCGGCATTCGAGTCGTCAAAGGACTTCAGCTGGGCTTGCCGGTCGTAACCACCGTCGGAGGCAAGTATCAGCTCCGGCGCCATTTCTCTTTTCTTCCGGCACAGGAGTCAGCGGCAGCGCAAGCAAAGCGAGGCAAAGAGAATGAGAGAAATCTCAAGAAGACGATATTGGAAGATAATTTCCGACGGTGGAGTGCTCGGAAATGCGTCCGCATCGAGGCTCTTGTCGTTTCTGGAGAATATCTATGGATCCATGGAACTCCATTGTCAACACAAGCCTGCGTAGGCCAACCGGCCATAGTGATCTGCAGTAAAGGGAGGGAAAATGATATATATAGTTTCTGAATTTTTAATTTATTCAATATAGTCCTTAAATTTTTAAATTGTTCACTATGACCTCTGAACTTTTAATATATGTTCAATTTAATTCATGGACTATATAAAAATATTTAATGTTGTCCTTCTATCAATTCGTTATATGTTGTAAAATATTGTGTTGTGGTGAATATATAATAGAGAAGAGATTGAGAAGAGAAAGCAATTGAACACCGAGATAGTAGAAAAAGCCGAGAGAAGATGGTGTAATCATTTTTATTCGATAGTTGTTCTTGTACATCAAAACTAAACTCCTATTTATAGGAGAACAAGAATGTACTTAACATTAATATCAATGTATCGAATGATACATGTACTAGATAAGGGAGATGAACGTTCATTGTATAAGGAGATGTACTTAGAATGTATGATACAAATGTACCATAATAAGTACATTAGATAAGATGAATATAATGAATATTCATTCATGTATTTCATCCATTCATGTATTTTATAACACTCCCCCTTGAATATTCATTGTATTCATTATGATTGTGCATCAAATGATACTGCCTCATTAAAAAACCTTAAGCCGGAAAAACCCAGTGGGACAAAAACCGGACAAAAGGAAAAAAGAGTGCAGAGCACAAATGTTATGATCTCTCCCTTTTATGGATGCATTAATTGTCTCGTTAAAAACTTTAAGCCGGAAAAACCCTGTGGGAAAAAACTAGACAGAAAGAAAAAAGAGTGCAATGCATATATAGCCATTGCAGGGGCTAATCAATTTTGCATCTTGTAAACTCGCTGCATATTAATGATGCAATGTATAGTTCATAATATCTCCCCCTTAATTGAGCCATATAGCCACTTCTGGGGCTAATCAATCTTGCATCTTATGAACTCGCCGCATACCAATGCCATATACTAATTTCTCAAAAGTTAATGTTGGCAATGATTTGGTAAAAAGATCTGCAAAATTATTTATGGATCGAATTTGTTTAACATCAATTTGTCGACTTTCTTGGAGTTCATGAGTATAGAAAAATTTCGGCGAGATATGTTTGGTCCTATCACCTTTGATATATCCTCCCCTGACTTGTGCAACACAAGCAGCATTATCTTCATAAATTATAGTGGGAGAATTTGTAACCGGTATTAAACAACAAGAATTATGAATATGCGTTATAACGGATCTTAACCAAACACACTCTCTTCCAGCTTCATATAAAGCAATAATCTCATAGTGGTTAGAAGATGTAGCTACTAGCGATTGCTTATTAGAACGCCAAGAAATAGCGGTGCCGTTATAACAAAATAAATACCCAGTTTGAGAGCGAGCCTTATGTGGATCGGATCTATATCCAAAGATCGCATATCCAACTAAACCAGAGTTAGTGGAATCTTTGGAATAATATAATCCTAAATCTATGGTTCCTCGGAGATAACAGAAAATATGTTTAATTCCATTCCAATGTCTCCGAGTTGTCTCAGAACTAAATCGTGCCAATAAATTTACCGCAAAAGCGATATCTGGTCTCGTACATTGTGCCAAGTACATCAAAGCCCCAATTGCATTGAGATATGGTACTTTATGACCAAGTATCTCTTCATTTGATTCTCTAGGACGAAATAGGTCTTTTTGGAGATCTAGAGACCTTACAACCATAGGGGTGCTCAATGGGTGAACTTTGTCCACGTTGAAGCGTTTAAGCAATATTTTAACGTATGCTGATTGATGGACGATTATTCCATTTGCTTTATGCTCAAGCTCTAGACCAAGACAAAGTTTGGTTTTACCCAAATATTTAACTTCAAACTCCCTTTTCAAATATTCAGCAGTTTCAGCTAACTCTTCTGGAGTTCTAATTAAATTTATATCGTCAACATAAACTGCTACAATAGCAAATCTGGTTTCTGATTTCTTAATAAACACGCATGGGCAGATAAGATCATTCTTGTACATTTCCTTAATTAGGTACTCACTTAGGCATTGATACCACATGCGACTAGATTGCTTTAACCCGTACAAGGATTTTTGCAATTTTATTGAGAATAAATTGCGAGGAGTGCATGCTTCAGGCATTTTGAATCCCTCGTAAATTTCATATAAATATCAGAATCTAATGAGGCATAAAAATATGCCGTCACAACGTCCATAAGATGCATTTCCAATCTTTCAAAGATTGCTAGGCTAATGAGAAAACGAAAAGTAATCATATCCATTACAGATGAATATGTCTCATTATAATCAATCACAGGTCTCTGGGAGAATCCTTGGGCAACAAGTCGGGCTTTATACCTGACAACCTTGTTTTTCTCATTTCGTTTTCGAATAAATACCCACTTATATCCAACGGGCTTTACATTATCGGGGATACGAGTTACAGGTCCAAAAACCTCTCGTTTAGTTAGGGAAGCTAATTCAGCCTTAATTGCTTCCTCCCACTTAGGTCAATCTTGCATTTGACGACATTCAATAATATATTGCGACTCACAATCATCATCCATAATTTTATGGGCAACTGAGAATGCAAAAGCATCATCAATTATGATTTTATTTCGATCCCAAATTTCGTTATAATATGTAACGGAATTCTCAGTATTCCCGGGATTGGTGTTCCTTTCATGGGTTTGCGCCTCTTCAGGGGCAATAAGCTCTTCAGGAGCAAGCACAACGCCAGGCTCTTTTGGAGCGGATTCTTGATTCTTTCCCCTTAATTTTCGAGGAGCATTATCTTTTGATCCTATCGATCTACCACACTTCAAGTGCGGGGGATTTTGATCTATTTTAGCCTGTCCTTCAGGAACAGCTATCCAAGCTGGAGTATTTGTAGCTAGAATATGATAATAGTGCTCTGATACCATAATGGAACTAGACCTACAACCAGGGAAGGAAGAGACAATTTTCTGCAGGTATGCCTTCCCACATTGGGCGAACAACCCGTTCAAGCCCTGCAGGGACGGCCCTTTAGCAGAAAACCACTCTGCCCTTTAGTTCAAAGCCTAGGGACACCATGAGAACCAAGATGGAAACATTTCTAACCTACCCGAGCTGCATTTCCTAGAGGATTCTACCAGGCCGGAGAAGAAGAGGAGTTTAGAAAGCCATAGAGAGGTTTTTACAAAACACTCACTTTACTTCAGGGGACTCTGCCCAACACATTACACCCTTCTTGCCTTATATAGACAATAAGAGGTCACAAACGAACAAGGACCAAGCTCCATGGGTCCGAAACAAACGAGGCACCGGAAACTTCCGGGAGGGAATTATTCGCACAATATGAATGGTAACCGTATCAGAACGGTACTTTCCCTAGCCTAGTGCTACAGTAAAAGTGAACAGTACTATGCTACAGTGAATCTGTACGGACAGCGGCTTTTCAGCGGTCTCGTCCGTCACGAGCATTGTAGTCATAGTCCGAGTCATCCGAGCTGTTTAGAAGATGTGCTTCATACTTCTGTTCAAGAGCTTCAAGGTCTTTTGGTGAGAGTATTTGTTTTAGATGATGTGATGAGGATGCTTCCTCATGAGCCTGGTGGGATGCTTCTTCTTGAGCCCAGTTTGTATTGTCATCTTCTGTGGTGTTGGCAGGAATGCTTGGGTGAGGCCAATGGAATGGCTGTGAATAGTAGGAAGTGTCTATTTGGGATAAGGACAATGGTTCTTGGTCATAGGGATCTTGGGAAAGAGGACCTCCCCAACGTGCATAGGGGTCCTGGGTAGATTGGACAATGTCTTGTGCACTTGTCATTTCATTATCTTGAGATGATTCAGCTTGTTTGAATTGCCTGAGTGCTTCCTTAGCTTCTGGAGCTAGGTCATAATAATCCATGCAGTGGGTTCATTATAATTCCATACACCTTCAGGAATGGTTTTGTTTTCTTGGCACAGGATTCTTTGGAGTTCTCGATACTAGAGCTGACAAGATACGACAGATCTTGGATAGGATTTGTGAATTCGAGCTTCTCGGCTATCCATATGTGGTTTGTAGGATGTGGTTCCTATCTCCAGAGGAACATTGATGATGTTACCATTATTTCGGCAAAAATGCCATGGACGTCGGAAGAACAGAATGGTATGGACTTCAGGATTTGGTGTTGTGGTTCTTAGTTCCTTTTCCAAAAGATGTTTCCAGTGAGTAGGAGGATAGAACCAATTGAGAAAGTCTAGAAGGTTTTGATCACTTTCTCTCTCAATATTTTTTCCAAGTAAGAATATCCTTGTGAGGTTGGCAACAAATCTTCTGGTTGGGATTTCAATGGCTATTAAGTACTTATTGGTTAAGTACCATAATAACGTCTTGAGCTGGTCAGGGAAATCATCTTCTTTCCAGATAAGAAGATGTATGAATGGATAATCCGGATTTAATCCACAAGGGTAAAGAATCGAACCTGCATTGAATCTGAACAGATCTGTGTGGCATTGCCACATGAGATTTTCTAGATTTTCAGTGAGATTGTCATTCTGGATTTGTTCAATAATCTCCTGGGGATATTTCCAGCTTGGCAAATCTTTGATCTTCTCAATCTTGTATTTTACGCCATGATTGAGCATATGAAAAGCAGGCCTTTTGATGTACATGTTGATTTCGGCTGGTGCCTTTGGCCTTGACGAGAAATCAGCAAGAACATTCTTTTTTCCTGGAATGTGTTTGGTTTCAAAGGAATATTTTGAAAACCATTCATCCCATCGAAGCAGTTGGGAATTTGGAATCTGCTTCTGTTTAAACTTGGTCATCTGAGGAAAAGATGCCATGTCTAATTCCACCAGGAAGTGATGGCCGATGAGATGAAATTCAAACTTCTTGATTCCATTCTTTACTGCTAAGATTTCTTTGAAAGTGGAATGGTAATACATTTCGGATGGAGAAAACTTTCCACTTTTGTGAGCACAAAAGTGTCTCTTACCATCAATTTCTTCAAGTAAAATGGCTGCCCAGTATTCGTCACTAGTGTCAGTTTGAAGAATTCTTTTACCTGTTGATGGTATCTTCAGTGGTGGGAGATTATGCATAACCTCCTTAAGCTCAGCAACTGCTTTTGTCTAGATTTTTCCCTAAGGTGGGGAATTCTTTTTTAGCATGGACTGCGTAGGGATCAGGAGCTTGGCAAGATTTGGGACAAAATCCCTGAGATAATTAATTATCCCAAGGAATTGCTTAACTTCCTTCTTTGTGAAATTTTCTTCAGGAAACTTTAGCAGTTCCTGAGCAATATGCGGCCCTGGATAGTATGTACCATTGAGGTGCATACCAAGAAATTCAATTTCTGTTTGGGCAATATTCATTTTTCTCTGAGAAAGCATGATGCCATGCTTTCTGACAATTTCTGCGAACTGTTCAAGGAGTTGGCAGTGTGACTGCTCATCAGGACTGTAGAGCAGGATATCATCAATATATACTGCAGCACTTGAAAGTATTGGTTGGAAGATACGACACATGGCCTTTTGGAAAAGGGATGGTGCTACCTTTAGGCCAAAAGGAAGAACTTTCCACTGAAAGTGCTGGTTTGGAATACAGAATCCTGTTTTGGATCTGTCTTCAGGATGGATGCCCAGTTGCCAAAATCCGGCTTTGAGGTCGAATTTGGAATAGATATGGGCCTTTGTTAATCCAAAGAAAGAGAGAAACTCTAGATGGTAAAGGGAATTTATCATCCTGGAGGAAAAGGTTGAGGGTTGATAGTTGATTACCAATCTCATTTTTCCTCTCGTTCGCTCGCCGCGCTTATTGACATAAAAGGCTTCACAAGCCCATTGAGAGTCAAAGATTTCAATAAGGCCTTGTTGCAAGAGTTCTGAGCATTCTCTTTGAGCTAAAGCCAAGTGTTCTGGCTTCATTCCCATGTGACTCACCTTGGTTGGATTTATGTCTTCATTTTTCTTGAAAGGAAGGCGAACAAAGAATTCTGGATTTTCCCATAATGATGGGAACACTTTTGAGCAAATTCTGCATGGGATTCTGAACATGACTCTAACAGCTTTTGCATTAGTGGATCTAATAGGCTCATTTGAATGGAAAAGAGTCTTTGAATATTGACAAACTCAGAGAATTGATCCTTACCTAAGACCTTTTCCAGGAATGATACGAAGTTGTGAGATCTGAGTCATGACGTCCCAACCAATGATTAGGTCTTTGTTGGGAAGATTGGATCCAAAGATTCTTGTGGTTATTGAACATTGAGGGAAAAACTGAACGGTCACAGGAGTAGTTCTCACATTTGTGGAGAAAGTAAAGTATCTCCTGATGCAGAGTTGAAATATCGGACATAAGGAGTCCAATACTCTTCAGGAAGAACTTTGGTATCCAAGATTGAACAACTTGCTCCAGTATCAATGAGAGCAATGACAGTGATTGGCTTAGCAAACTTTGAGGTGAGGATTTTTACAGGAAAATGGGGACAATGGGTTTGGCTTGAAAATATGTCAAGGTTTTGTTCTGCAGATGTGGGTGATATGTGAAAAATGTCTTCAGATTCTGAATCTGAATCAGTTTCACTGGAATTGTTGTAACATGGAATGATACAAAGAGTTTGTTCAGATTGTTCTTCATCAGCAAAGAATAATGATTCCACATCATCATTTTCAAGAGAGATACCTGTTTCATACTCAATCTGGTGTATCAAATGATGTTGGCCCTTTCTAGCTTGGGGAAGTTTTTGGCAAAGTGTCCTTTCTGGTTGCAGATGTAGCAACGATTCGACTTTTTATGACCCGCGCAATCCTTTCTTTTTCGTAGGTATCGTCATTTCTTCTTTCTTCGGAAGTTCTTGTGACTATGTTTGGACTTGTTCATCGAGAACTTCTTGAAGTGTTTCTTCTTTCGAGAATACTTTCCACAAGTACCATCACAGTCTTGTTTAGAACATTTGATCTTCAACTTGTGGTGAGAGCAAGCTGTCTCGAGGCTCGGATCACTATTGATATAGGATTTGACCATCTGGCGTTTTAGGCATATTTCTTCAAGGCATAGATGGATTTCTTGTTGTATTTCTCCCAGAGGCATATCCTAAACTCTCTTTTGTCTCCCAAAAAAGGATCTTTTGACCATTTGGGATAGTTCTTTGGGGATAGAAGTCAGGAAAATATGCTTCAGATTTGAATCCGCTCCAATTTGGTAAAAGAGCTGGAGCATTATTCGATAATGCTTATCAAGATGTTTCTTTTGGAGGGAACAACATTTTCTTTCGAAAAACTCTCTTCTTTCCATCTCTATGAGGTCGGTGGGTTTTCCCACAAAGAAGTGGTATAGGATAGTAATGGCTTGGCTAAAATCTGGTGACATCAGAAAATGAATTTGGTCTTGTTCTAATACTGATTTCCACCAAAGTTTAAGGCTTCCTGTGAACCTAGTAACAAAGTTGTAAATGACATCATTCATATCATGGTTGGTGAGGGACTGAGTATTTAACCAAGTATGAAATTCCTCAAGTCTTTCTGGCCATTTTTGGTAAGGAATATCATCGATGGTGAAAAACTGCTTTGATGCCATGGACACATGATTTCTAGGGTTGTCCCTAACAATTTCTGGGTCAGAGTAAATTGACTCCATTTCCTGATCTTGAGGATTAGCCATGAATATAGAAGAAGTTACTGGTACAATAGGAAGGGAATCAGGTTCAGTAACTGAAAAGGATGAAGAGGATGAGGATGATACTAAATCAGATTCAGTATCAGAAGTGGTAGGATCAGTTTGTTCTGCTGGAAAAAGAGTTTGATCATTTGGAGGAGTTGGATAAGTCTTGTGGACAGGATCAGGATGTCCTTGGACACTCAAATCCTTTAGAAAGGATTCTAATGGATTTGCTAGCATCATCTGATCTGGCTTTTCTCTTATGACAACCGAACATGATTCTTCAGGAATTTTCTCTTTTCCTCTTTCCTTTTGGATTCGACTCAACTCTTTGATGCGTTCTCGTATATCCGGTTCCTTCTTGGAAGGATCTTGTGGAATGGCAGCAAAGATAGACGTTTGGGGTGGCGGAGGTAAGTATCCAGTTCTTACTGGAGTTGCAAATGGATCAAAAGGTCTGAACCTTCCTTCTTCAAGAAGTTGGATTTGTCTTTTGAGCTTTTCTATCTCCGGTTCTGGGCTCTCTAGATAATGGTAGCCTAGACGCTGCCCTGATTCCAAGGCATTTAGCCTCTTCTGGAATTCAGAAACCATTTTCTTGGTAGTCTCGTCATACCTTCGGAGATCTTGCTGCACAATTCCAATCTTGGAATCAATTGCTTTGAAAGCATTGTTTTGTGCTAGCAGAGTCTCTGATTGCCAATTTAAAACAGCTTCAGCAGCAGAAGTCTTTTTCTGTCTCCCATGTTCATCCACATCAGTGGGGGTGGATATTTTGGGAACATGGCAGTATCTGCCTTGTGGATCAATGAATTCCTCTGAGGCAGGAAACGAGAGTTTATAACCTTCTTTGACAAGAGGGGGAAAGTCAGAATCGTGAAACATGGCAATGGAGGAAATAGGTGGTGCTTCTGCTGGAGCTTCAAGTGGGTAGGAGTGCTTCTTGGCCCACTTTAGGATTGGTTTATAGAACGGAGAGAGAGCTTGTTTTTTCTGAGGTGGTGATGGTGGGGGTGATCTTGGAAGATCTGGTGGAGTTTGGGGTGGACTGTCCTTTGGTGGTGGAGGTAGTGCATAGGATACCATGAACTGGTATTTATCGCATTCACCAAGAGTATCAACTGAGGGATCTCCGTTTAAGTATCTTTGGTACACCTTATCCTTTGGCCTTTTCCGTCGAGGTGGAGGTCTATCATATGGATTTACCTCATCAGGAGAATTCATACAATAGGAACATTTGCAAAAAGGATCCCAAAAACAATGACCATATTTGTCTTTATAGTAATGGACAGGATGCCCATTACCATTAAAGTGCCGAACAAGCTTTTTTGGATCTGGCTCAGAAATTGATTCAGGAACACATGGTTCGATCATGAAGAGGGTTTGGAAGATAGAAGGACTTTCTTCCTTTTCTTTGTCAAATTTGATGGAAACAGTTCCATCTTTTTTTCAGACGAACTCAGAGTCCGTAGACTGGAAAGGTTTGTTATGTTGATGTAGCTTTTCGTAGTTGGTAATCCAAGTCTCTGGAAGGAGCTTGGCCAACGTGTCCTTCGGGATCTGCCAAGGAACATGGATGCATGATGCTTGATCATTCTGCATAGAGATAAACAAAGCATCTTCATTACCATTGTTGAAGTTTAGATCAAGAGCATGGTTCTGTACTCGATAAACCATCTGGTAATGCAGAGTTGCAACTACAGAGTCAGCAGTTTGGGGAGCTCCAGTGAGCTGGAATGTGTCATTGCGTGTAAATAATAGGCAAATATGGAACCATCTACAGGATGCGTCCACGAATACCATAAAATATTGAAATGGTCCACTTAGTGGTTGTATTGGTCCACAAATATCACCCTGAATTCTTTACAAGAATAAAGGAGATTCAAAATTAACCTTTGTTATAGAAGGTTTGATATTGAGCTTTTCTTGTGAGCAAGCCTCACAATTATAATCTTTGGACAACAATACCTTTATATCATTTAAAGGGTGCCATTTTATATTTTGAATTATCCTACGCATCATTGAAGCGCCAGGATGACCAAGGCAATCATGCCACAGTCCAAACTTATCAAGGCTTAACAATCTCCAAGATGTGGTAGCGTAGGTTTCAACAGCCTTAATCATGACACAATACAAACCCATAGAAGAAGCTTCTAGCTTCTCATGGATGGTCTTCAGGCCCATCTTATAAGAAGAAATCCTAATGTATTCCTTATCTTGCTCATAAATAGTCTCAATATGGTACCCATTACGGCATACATCTTTGAAACTGAGCAGATTCCTCTTTGATTTAATGCTTAGAAACGCATTCTCAATATGTAGAATGGTGCCATTTGGCAAAATAATTGTGGCATTTCCAAAACCATCACTAATCGGAACAAGACCTGATATTGTATGGATTTATGCCTTCTGCAATGTCATACTCGAGAAAAAGTGTCTATTACGAAATATAGTATGTGTTGTTGCAATATCAAGCAAACAAAGATCTTCCTTTTTCTCGGTATTTTCCATTTGCATTTATATTGACAACTTCAGGTGTCAAGTATCATAAAATTCGAAGTTCAAATCATCATCCACCAATCTAATGCCTTATCAAAGTAATCAGAGGTCCTCAAAGAAATCAGAGACATCCAATGATGCATTTGCTACTTCAGGAGCAAGAGGAGTCCCACCAATGGAAATATTATTGGTCTCAACAATGGTTATGACAGTAGGATTGATTTCAATGGCATGAGATTCACTACGCTTGCCCGTATGATTTAAATATGCCTGGTATAGGTCAACAAAATGTTTTGGCGTACGACAGGTACGTGACCAGTGCCCAGTCATGCCACCGCGATGACAAATACTTTCATTAATCACCTTCTTTGGATTTTTTTCTTTGCCATGATTCAGGCCAAAGTTTGATTTTCTAGGGTGGTTAAATTTCTTGCCATCCCTTCTAGGATTATATTCTTGCCTGCGCTTATAACCCTTAAAATGGCCAGTATTTTTCTCAAAGTTAGCATTTGCTTCAGGCAATGCTTTTGAGCCAGTAGGTCGAAGATCATGATTTTTTAGCAGCAATTTATTAGTTTGCTCAGCAGTTAGAAGCACAAAAATTAATTCATAATATGTGGCAAACTGACATTGCCAATATTGCTATTGCAATACAATATTCGAAGCATGGAAGGTGGAGAAAGTTTTCTCTAATAATTCCGCATCAGCGAGTTTGATACCACATTACTCAAGCCAAGATATAAAGTAGAATTATAGCCAGACACTGATTTAAAATCTTTCAATCTGAGATTTTGCCAATCATATTGTGCTTGAGGAATGATAATAATCTTGATACGATCATACCTATCCTTCAACCTCCTCCACAGGATCTGAGGGTCTCAAACGGATAAATATTGAGTCTACAGGTTTTCATGCAAATGACGGCGAATAAAAATCAGCGCATTTGCTTTATCCTTTTCATTTGAGGTTCTATCCTCTATAATTGCATTAGCGAGACCTTGCCCTTGGAGGTGCATTTCCATGTCAAGGCACCAAGATAAATAATTCTTTCCACTCACTTCCAAGACGTGGAATTTGGGCTTTTCAATATTTGCCATAATCTTTGCAAAAATAAATCCTTATTAATTAAAAGGATTTCCAAATATCCATCGCCACTTCAGGAGCAAAATGATACTTTTAGATTTGAAATTTGGCTTCGAGCCAAGAAAAATAAAGATGAAGAATTGATAGAAGAAGATGAAGTATAAGTTGATTAATAAGATGAATACCCACCTTGCAAAAATTACTTACTCACGATAGATCTTCGTGTTTGCAGAAATTACTTACTCAGTCGGTAGATCTATCGTGCTGATAACGTGTTGTAAAATATTGTGTTGTGGTGAATATATAATAGAGAAGAGATTGAGAAGAGAAAGCAATTGAACACCAGAGATAGTAGAAAAAGCCAGAGAAGATGGTGTAACTGTTTATTCTGATAGTTGTTCTTGTACATCAAAACTAAACTCCTATTTATAGGAGAACAAGAATGTACTTAACATTAATATCAATGTATCGAATGATACATGTACTAGATAAGGGAGATGAACGTTCATTGTATAGGAGATGTACTTAGAATGTATGATACAAATGTACCATAATAAGTACATTAGATAAGATGAATATAATGAATATTCATGAATGTATTTCATACATTCATGTATTTTATAACATTATTGAATATTTTCATATATTTGAAAAATTAAATTGAACATGTACAAAATATTCAAAGACTATATTGCATATTAAGATAAAATCTGTGGACTACATTAAATAAATTAAAATTTTAGTGACCATATTATAAATTAAGCTAAAATTCGAGATTATTTATGTCATTATGTCGTAATTGTAACCATAAATTTTGTAGTGGATGTTTCTAGTGCAATGAATATGGGATTTTTTTTATGTAATGTGAGTCACTAACACCAATCACCCCTTATCATCTTTTTTATTAATCAAACCACTGCTGTCGTCTTGTGATATTGAGCTTGACAAGATATGCAAAAATTGAGAAATATTAGAAAAGTAAAAACATTGTTCGAGAAGCCACTACTGCTGGGCAGAAGAGACAACGCTCTTCAATATTCTATTTTTGCAATGATTTGAGAGCATTTGTCACATTGTAAATTGTAATTCTCGAATTATCTAAGTGGAAATAAGTGGCACGCCTTACTTCCTAATATGAATTTTATGATATATTGAGTAAAGTCTCATTAAATACTCGTGTCAAGTGACTTGATCAGATGACATCATCTCTGTATTTGAAACACTTATATATAACAGTCTTGAGGTGAAAAAAAGAAACTTGAGATATAATATTGTCTCTGCAAGTTCGCGTCCAGTTCCTGTGCCACTTAAGTTTTGTGAAGAACCATGCACTCGAACAACATTGCCGAGAACTTTTTAAAACTTTTGTAATTCTTATCATCGTCCTATACTCCATTTACTTTGGAAAACAAAAGACATATTGTTTAACTAATGGATTAGTATCACCCAATAACCCAAACCAGTACACATGAACCAAATTTATTGTCACAAGAACTCTTGAACCGGTGGTCTCGCGCCACAATTGATATACCCGTGCCACATTTATTCTACATCGATGCATCTTGCCATACTTACTCGGAAACTCAAATTTATAAGATTTACCAATTTTGGATAAATATGACATGGGTGAACCAGTTTGAAATTTTTTATGGCATGTGTGTACTTATTTGGAAATTTCTATTAAGCATGAGTGTATTAGTTCGAGATTTTTTGTGACATAAAAATTAATTTGGAATAAATGTAACGCATATCTATCGGTTTGAGATTTTTAATAGTATTATATTTAATACTCGGTTTCTCAAATTTTTTTTTTCTTTTATATTTATGCATGGCTAATCTTGTTCAAAGTATTAAGAGAGGTTGATTCTTTTTCTTGCCATCAATAACAACAAAGACACGCTAAGTCAGGTAAGAATATAACGAAAACGATGCTAGGAATTGTGCAGAAAGGCACCGTTGGGAGAGGGAAGGAGGGCAGGAAAGTTCGAGCAAGCTGCAAAGCCCTTAACAGAGCTTCAAGGCCACTTCTGTCACATAAGCAAAAGAAACCTGCGCCCGAAGCTAACTAAGCCGCCGAAATGGCTCTTCCTCAGGGTTAAATCTGCACCCATCTTTCTGCAGTGCGTGAGTACGCATTGCCAGTCCCGTCTATAATCTCTCGGTAGGTCTTGCGGACTTGCATAACGAGAAGAGGCTTCTGCCGCTTAGAGCTTATGACACCAGAATGTAGCGGCAAAAACAAAGCTCGCTTTGCGCATCTGATGTCTCTTTTCCGGCTATTGAATTTGTAATTGTGCTTTTTACCCACAAAGGTTGGACCTTAGGACACCAAAGCATTGCGGCAATGGAAGCACACTCTTTCTATTTGAGGTCGTCTTCTGCTTTAACTCTTTATTTTGTTTTCACCTGAAAAGGTTGGAGCTTATGACACCGGAGCATAAACATAGCAGCAAAACTGAAACAAGCTCTTTTTGTAACAGAGTCGAAGTACTCCCCCACTCCCCCTCCCTCAGCCAGCCCACGTCACCGTTTTTGGTGAAATTCTTGTTTGTTAAGATCATGTAACATTTTCCCACCTTTTAACTATAGTTTCAGAGATTATAAGAGATTTTTGCTACTTCTGTGACAAACTCATTGTTTTTACTTAATTCATTGATCTACTCATGCTAGATAACTGTGATCTTTCCAGGGGATGAAGAAGAAGAAGCAGGGTAAAAAAAACATTGTCTGGGCGAAAAACTGATATTTTTTTAGGAACAAGTTCACAAGAATATAGGACTTTCAGGCACTGACTGGTGACTAGGATTCGATATTAGGATTTGGATTTAGTTTTCTACTTAAGCACACATCAGGTAGAAATCTAAAATATTGGAGATCGAATTGTTGTTCCAACACATTTTTTTAGTTTAATAGTGCAAGCGCATATCTGTCTATGAAGGAAGTTATTGATTGGTAACATGGGATTCACATGATCATCAATTGAGATGGACTTGACATTGGAGCTTCATGCTCTGATCATATCGTAGTCAATTGATGAAGTATTTGGCATATGAAAGCCAAGACATAATATGAATATGAAAAGTTATAAACTAGCCAGCAAACTTGTATCATGCTCGGGTTTATTTTCTGCTGATGTAGGCATTCCCTTTCCAATTTGTAGTATCAGTTGTTTGCCACTGCCAAGCTCACAGCTTGAACTGCTGCAGAGCTGAAGTCCCATCGCTTTTCGTGCTAAAGTGGGAAATATACTCCATGACGGTGGTTTCTCTGTACTTTGCCGGACCACCCACAGAAATCAACTCCTTGATGGGACCATACAGTTTTGGCAATGGCGGCGTAGCCGTGTAAAAGAAGCACACGCCAAACATTCTTGGCCCCATGTTTGCCACAACTCTATGCTCAGAGCTCTTGAATATGTCATTTGAGATAAGCTGAAAAAAAAAATGGTCTGGTTTGTGATTAGAAGTGCACACTCACCTGCTGGATAAAGAGCTCAGGCATAAAATGCTTTGTTCAGTGATTCATTCATGTGCCTAGCAGGGTCTCTGGTGATTAGACGAAGGGAGGGAGAGTGAGTAAGGTGAGACTTGCCTGAAGCAGATCTCGAATGTTAACTACCAGCACTCCTGGCAGAGGGCTCACGTCGATCCACTGATTCTGATGAAGAACTTGGAGACCTCCTACATGGTCTTGCAGGAGGACGGTGAAGAAACCGCTGTCGATGTGCTTGCTGGCTCCTGGAGTGAGCTCTGGTTGTGGGCATTTGGGGTAGTACTGGCTCAGAAGGATGAGTTCGTCGGTGCATTCCATGTCCTTCAAATGGTTCGGCTTCAACCCGAGTGCCTCCAACAGGACCTCAGATGAGGCCATTCCCAAATTTGTCACTCACTTCGAGAATTCCAGCATTATGTTGTTAGGACTAGAATTAGCACCTAGAGGGGGGTGAATAGGTGATTAAAGCAATTTTAACAATTTAATCCAAATAAGAGATTGATGAATTAAACCAACAAACGCTGTAAATGAAAGCAATGAAAGATAAAAGGATTAAGGATAGAGAATCAAGACTCCAGAATTATAGTGGTTCGGCTTAGACCAAGCCTACGTCCACTCTCCCGCACGGACAGCCCTTCTGGCTGGATTTCACTAAGAATCAAAAAGAGTGATTACAGTCTCACGCTCTTGAGTCCACAATGTAGAAGCTCTACTACACTTTCTCAAGGTCTCACTACAATATGATCTCTCTTTTGATTACATATAACGCTCGAAGAATAATATCGCAAAATAGAAAAGGAGATTCGACTTTGGAATTCTTCTATCCGGCACCCTTCAACAACTGGAGCATCTCTCTTATATACTTCTTCATGCCTTCAATACCGTTGGCACCTTCCAAAGAAGTTCTTCCAATCAATCCGTTAGACAGAATCAATTAGAGAGATCTCGAGCTCTTTAAGGTAAGTGTTGATAGCTCATCAATCCTATTCGCCCATACAATCAGGATCATGGTTTCCATAAGTAGATCCTTCCAAATATAAGTTGCGAAATCTTTAGAGAATCTATACATATTCAAATACGAAAGTAAGATCTACTAGTGCTGAATCCAGTAGAAAGATATTCTCTAGCCGTTAGAATAAAGACCATATAATATCGAATAAAAGTCGGTCTCGGAGACCGGTCCATGAGAGTAGACTTTGAAACATGAGTCTTGCTAGCTTCGGACTTTGATCTTCGGACTTTGTCAATAGAGTCTCGTAAGTCTTCGGACTAGACTGAGAAAAATGTTTTGTCAACTTCAAAATACTTTAAGAGAATTTATCCAACAATCTCCCCCTTTTTGATGGTGACAAAACTTTCCTGCAGATTTGAATATTATTGCCCTGCAATACAACTTTTAAGCAAGCATTGATATGTCATAAAAGATTAGAATAAAAATAGTAGAAGTTATCCTGTACACAGATACACAGACTTACCCTGTACACAGATCTGCATTCACAGAAACCTCATTAGTCATAAGCAGACAGTACTATCTTTATCTAATTTAATAGCTTAAAGTAATGCAATAATGAACACATATTCAAAAAACTCAAGATAAAGTCAAAATCACAATCATAACAACTCAAAAAAAAATGTTTAAAAAAGATTTGGTTTGGTTTGGTTTAATGTTCAAAAATCTGCAAAGTTTTATCCCCCTTTTTGTCAGCATTAAAAAATCAAGGAGCACGAGGAATGCGAACAAGTTGAAAGTCCTCCATAGACTTGACAGTTTCTTCTAGCTTCCTCAAATCTTCCTGTAGTTGGGTAAGAGCAGTGCCTTTTGCAGTAGCCTGAATCTGACACTGAACCTCTTTAAGCTGATCATGCATTGTGACGAACATTGCCTGATTTTCATTATGCAAAGTCTGAAATTCATACCCCATAGCATAGATTTGGCCTTTGAGTTCCAAGATGATGTCAAGCAACCTTTCAAAATCTCCTGAATTGTCAGTCTGTGTGCTTGCGTCAGCTCGGTCTGATGGTGGAGTCAAGCCAGTATGAATATCAGCAGGGAGTTCAGTATGTGGAGATGATGCCTCTCCCTCAGGAAACTGAGCAGCATGAACATCTTCAGCATCAGGAGGTGATCAACTAACACCTGTTTGTGTATCTTCTTCTCTAAAAGTTAGTAGAAGAGGGGTATGTTCTCTGTGTGTATCTCCCCATATTTTCATGTCTTCTGGAGGAGAAAAGAACTCTTCTTTCTGAGGAGTTTCCTCAGTGACAAGTTGTTGTTGATCCTCTTTTTCTGCTGGAGAATATGTTTTTGCTAGTTCTTCTGCTTGTTCTACTTTTTCTTCTTCCTCTTCCTCTCTTTCTTTCTCTTCCTCTTTCTCTTCTTCTTTCTCTTTCTCTTCCTCTTCCTCTTTTTATCTTTCTGCAAATTGTTGTTCTGGAACAGCTTCTGAAACAGGTACAGAAAATTGAGAAACAAGAGTAGAGATGGGTAGAGCATCCTCATCATCTTCATCTTCCAAGATGATTGCCCTTCTCTTTTTGATAGAACTAGCCACTGGTTCCTTTCCTTTTCTTTTGGCTGCAGAAGAGTCTGGTCTGAACTTGATAGGAGTCTTCTCCTTGAACTGCTCCAGCTTCTTCTGCCGAGTTCTTTCGACGCATCTTTGTTATCATCCTCAGTCCGATGACCATTTTATCAATAGTCTTCACGAGAGAATGTGAGGAGGCTGAATGTTCGGGTGTCTCGAAAAGACGAGTGATGAGAGCAGCATAAGGGAGTTTTCCCTTGTCCTTTGCCATGGACCTGTACATGTGAAACATGATAGTGTGCGGCAGAGAGAAATTAAGACCAATCTTAATTGCATACATCAACTTAGCCTCTGAGATGGATACATCTGTCTTGGATGTTGATTTTGGTCTAAGACAGTTGATCACAATCTTGTGAAGCAGAGTGTTTGTTGCATTCATCCTGGAGTAGGAGAGACGACCTTCAGCAATCCTATCTCTCGCAAGTTCTAGAGTAGCATGACTTACAGACACACCAATTGATTGGAAAGCACCTCTTTCCACACCAATTACATCTCGCGAATGTCCTTATCAACAACATACTCTTTATCTCTCACACTTTGAAAGAAAAGCTGTTTGCATCAATGAAACCGAGATTGGAATAGAAGTACGCTTGTTAATTCAGAATGTGCCATATCACGCCGATCTAACTAATGGAGTTGAAGTTTTTCAAACTTCTCTCTCAGATTTATGCTCAATAGGTCCAGAAAATCAAAATCCACCGTCCGTGGATTCATCACTCCACGCTTCAGCAATTTTTCATACATCTTCCTATGTCCGTATGAGCGAAACAGTTCATCCTTCTTTCCTCGAAGGTTTGTAGCCACACCCATCCAAGGTTTAAAGTGTATGAACATTTTCTCATCATCATCCTTTCCCTCTGGCTGATTTATACTACTAAACCTAGGGTCACTGGGAAAGTTTGCAAAAACTTTTGCAGCCCTTCCTTCAGGAACAATCCCTGACCTCTCCATGACGGTGAGAAAGTGAGTCTCATTTGAGTAACCTTTCTCTTTCAGAAATTCATCTATAAAGGTCATTGCGGAACCTCCTTCCTTCAATGCAGAGTAAAGCCTATAAACAAAAGCAGGCTTAAGTGTTCTTACAGGTTCAATATCTTCAACAACTTCTTCTGCATCTTGAGGGCGACGACCATGAGGTCTAGTTGAGGAAGAACGCTGTTGAGATCATTGAGGAGTTTGTTCAGATGGAAAGTCGCTTTCTTCGGTGAGATCGAAGTGCGTAGGCCCCTCACCGGATCCTTGTGGTCCCCTGTTTGCTATTCTTGATGACTTCCTTTGGTAAGACATTGTTGCTTTCTTTGGAGAAGCTTTCTCACTTGTGTCGCAAGAAAGTTAAAAGCTTTGAGACGAAGAAATTTTGGAGAGAAAAATACAGAGAAGTGAAAAGCTTTTGATCTAGGGTTTCTGGGTAAAGTGAAAACGAAGAAGAATGAGTGTATAAAAGATAATAGATACGGGGGACATCCAAGCGTCGCAAATTTTGGAAATCTTAAGGATTTTCCTTTTGAAAATAACTGCCTTAATAAATTGATAACCACCTTTTTTTTTTTTAAATATAACTGCCTTATTAGAGATAAACAGATAATCTTACCTTATCGATATGACAATTTAAGTAAATGAACTTACAGTCGTGTCGATTGGTATTTTCAGTCTTCAACCTTTGAGTCTGATACTCTGTCAGACTTTAGATTCTGAGTCTGAGCTTCAACATTCTTCAAGAGGTAAAATATTGAGTCTTGAGCGAATAGACTCAAACAAGCTTTTCTCAAGTGGCTTTATGAAGATGTCTGCTAGTTGATTCTTTGAGTCTATGAATTGTATCAAGACTTCTTTGTTCTGAACGTGATCTCTTATAAAATGATGTCGAATCTCAATGTGTTTTGCTCTTGAATGTAGGATAGGATTCTTTGTAAGATTGATTGCGCTGGTATTGTCACATCTTATCTCTCGTGCAAGAGTCTTCAATACCAAAGTCTTGTAGTTGTTGTTTTATCCACGGTATTTGAGAACAGCAACTTCCAAGGGCTACGTATTCTCGCTTCAGTGTTGAAAGAGCCACAAACTTTGTTTTCTTGAAAACCAAGATACTGCCCTGTTTCCAAGCAATTGACAAGTACCTAAAGTGCTTTTTCTTTCAACTCTACAACCTGCAAGATCTACGTCTGAATAGCCAAGAAGTGTAAAGTCTCCTTCTTTGGGATACCATAGACCGATCTTAGCAGTAGTAGCAACATATTTAATAATACGTTTAGCAGCACTTAGATGAGATTCTCTAGGATCGATTGAAACCTAGCGCATATGCAAACACTAAATAATATGTCGTCCGGGATGTAGTAAGATAAAGAAGTGAACCAATGATACTCCCGTATAACTTTTGGTCGATTTTCTTCCCCGCTTCATCTTTGTCTATCTTCAAGGAACTTGACATTGGTATGTCGAGTCTTTTTGCAATTTTCCAGACCGAACTTTTTAACAAGTTCTTTTGCATATTTCTCTTGATGAATGAATATTCCTTCCTTTAGTTGTTTCACTTGTAGATCAAGGAAAAATGATAGTTCACCCATCATGCTCATCTCGAATTCATCCCGCATAGACTTAGAAAATTTCTTGCACAAAGTCTCATTAGATGATCCGAATATAATGTCATCAACATAAATCTGAACAAGTAGAAAACTTTTACCTTCCTTTTTAATAAACAAAGTAGTATCTACCTTTCCTTTAGAAAAGCCATTATGAATTAAGAAATTACTTAGCCTTTCATACCGTGCTCGAGGAGCTTGTTTCAATCCATATAAAGCTTTTTTTCAGTCCCGAACACTGAGTCTGGTTTCTTTGAGTCTTCAAATCCAAGAGGTTGTTCCACGTAGACTTCTTCTTGAATAAATCCATTCAGGAATGCGCTTTTGACATCCATTTGAAACAACCTGAAATTCTTATAGCAAGCAAAAGCAAGTAGTAATCTGATAGCTTCTAACCTTGCTACTGGAGCATAAGTCTCATCATAGTCTATCCATTCTTCTTGCGTGTATCCTTTAGCCACGAGTCTTGCTTTGTTTCTCGTTACTTTGCCTTTTTCATCAACTTTGTTCCTGAAAACCCATTTAGCTCCAACAACTGATTTACCTTTTGGTTTGGGAGTCAATTCCCATATGTCGTTAATACTTTTGAATTGTCTCGAGCTCTTCTTGCATTGCTTCAATCCAGCTTTCATCAGCTAAAGCTTCTTCAATATTTTTGGGTTCTATTTCAGAAATAAGAGCAACAACACTAGACTCTTCTCGCCTTTTGGATCTTGTTCAAATTCCCTCATTAATGTTCCCAATAATGAGTTCTTCATGATGACTAGACTTGTGCTTCCAGTTACTAGTCAGTCTGATAGATTGTTGATCTTCTTCTTGAGTAGATTCTTCATCAGTAGCTTATTGTACTGATTCTGAATTAGTAACTGCTTCAGCGGTGGTAGATCTAGCAAAGTGTGGAAACTGAACAGATTCTCGAATCTTCGATCTAAATTTGCTGAATTTGTGGAGAGTCTTGAAATTTGACATTCATTGATTCTTCCACAGTCTGAGTCTTCTTGTTGAATACTCTAAAAGCTTTGCTTGTAGTTGAGTAACCAAGAAAGAATCATTCATCTGATTTTTCTTCAAACTCCATGGTTTGAAAGAAAGTAGACCCAAGTAAATCGTGAGTAATCATCCACGATTACTAGACAGAACCTTTTTCCACCAATGCTTTGCGTTCTGGTAGGTCCAAACAAATCCATATGCAGAAGCTGCAATATATGATTAGTGGAAACTTTATTTATTGATTTGTAAGAGTTTCTAACTGTTTACCCGGTACACATGGTGTACATAGATCAGACTTTGAGTAATTGAGAATAGGCAATCCTCGAACAAGTTTCTTGGTAGAGATCTTGTTGATTTGCTTCATATTGGTATGGCCTAGCTTTTTGTGCCATAGATTTGCTTCATCTTGTACTGATATTAAGCACTGTGATATTTCTTGATTCACATCCGAAGATAGATATTTCCATGTCTTCGTCCGAAAAAGATTGAGTAAAGTCTTTACCGATTCTAGAGCACGTTTCTTCCCGGAAGTTGATCTTGAAACCGTATCACACAACTGACTTATGCTAAGCAGGTTGTAATTTAATCCTTCAACTAAGGAAACATTATTGATTGACAAACTTCCAATCTTTACTGTTCCTCAACCAATAATTCTTCCTTTGTTGTTACCACCAAAGGAAACTTTTCCTCCGTCTATCTGGACAAGTTTTATGAAGCAACTTGAGTCTCCTGTCATATGTCTTGAGCAGCCACTATCAAGATATCATTTAATCTTCTTTTGATAGTAACCCGCAATTAACACGAATTCAAGCTCTTTTTGGTACCCATACCATCTTGGGTCCAAAGTGTTAGAACAATAGACAGTCTTAGCCCACTCTTTTAACAGGTCTCAAAACCAAAGGACATTCTTTCTCAAAATGTTCTAAGCTTTTACACTTGGAACATCTCAAACCATTTCTGCCAACAGGTTTTACAAAAACTTTCTGGAAATGATTCTTATAAGCAATCCTAGCTGGTCTCTGTTTAATTATTTCTTTTACCTTTGGGAAATCAATTAGTGGAATAGTTTCAGAAGTCATACCAAAACCTAACTTATCAAAGTATGGTCTTTGTATCGAAAGAATCTTATCCAACTTTGCGAAACCATTTGAAAATCTTTTTGATATTTAGTAATATCATTTTTCAAAAGATTATTTTCATTTGAAATAATGTCTCGAGTTTTCTTTCACAACAACAAAATCTTTTTCCAGCTTTTCAAACTTTTCTTTCATAAGTTTATCCTGTTGCTTCAATGTAGAATTTTCTCTTTTTAATTCGGAGATCCTCTTGAGAGAGGTTTTCGAGACTAAGACAAAGTTCATCAATATATTTAGAAACTTTGACAGGAATTTTCAGGTTACCAACCTCGAGTTCACTTCCGAGTCTCGTGTCCGAATCAAGGTCTCGAGTCTGAATTTGATTTTGCCATTAAACAGATATTGATATAATCATCATCGGTTTCTTCACATTCGCATCACTCCAAGTCTCTCGCTTTGAGTGCCTTCCCGTATTTCTCGCTTTCCTTTTCTCTTCTTTAACGAGAGGACGGTTGGGTCCGATGTGTCCCTTTTTCTTGCATTCAAAGCAAGTCACTTCTTTGTTAGAATCATCTTCCTCTCGTTGACTTGTTTTGAAACCTTTGAGAACTTTGTTTCTTCCAATTGAATTTCCTTCCTTTTCTCGTTCAACTTTCTGAATCTCTTTATCATGAGTGCCGCTTCTTCATCATCTAGATCTTCTTCGAGTCTCGTAACATCGAATAGTCATTAGACTTTAAGGGAATAGATTTCTTACCTTTTGAGTCTTCATCTTCGTTGGTCTGTTCCACTTCATAAGATTGAAGAGTCCCAACCGCCCGTCTACGAGAGTGGAGCAATCCTCTGCGTCTCTCTTATTGAGGTTTTTATGTAATTCCAATCTTTTGAGAGTCCTCGAAGTAGTTTGTTGACCTTCATATGTCCTGAGATTGGATGTCCCTGATATTCAAGACCATTCACAATTTCAGTATAGCGACTAAACATGTCAGTTATTAATTCTCCCGATCTCATCTTAAAGACTTCATATTGTCCCAAAAGAATGTTGATCCTCGTTTCTTTCACACGATCAGTTCCTTCATAGGTAATGTGAAGCCTATCCCAGACTTCTTTTGCTGTATCACAAGAAGATATTTTGTTATACTCAGTAGGGGATAAAGCACAATATAAGGAGTAAATAGCTTTGGCGTCAAGAGTCTGTCTCTTGGTAATTTCTTCTTGAGTCAGTAGAGTGGGATCAGCAGTTTCTTTTCCTCTCTCTGATCCGGATGCAGCAGCAGGAATGATTCATTTATCAACCACTTCCCATTCCAAAGGATCTTTCGATCTTAGGAATGCCTTAATCTTATTTTTCCATATGTTGTAATCTTTTCCATCAAAGTATGGAGGTCTGGTATTGCTTTGACCTTCAACCAACCCTGTAGGCAACATACTAGTTATAGATCTTTTACTTAGAAGTAAAGACACTTCTTATGAACAAGTACACAAGCTCTGATACCAATTGTTAGGACTAGAATTAGCACCTAGAGGGGGTGAATAGGTGATTAAAGCAATTTTAACAATTTAATCCGAATAAGAGATTGATGAATTAAACCAACAAACGCTGCAAATGAAAGCAATGAAAGATAAAAGGATTAAGGATAGAGAATCAAGACTCAGTTTATAGTGGTTCGGCTTAGACCAAACCTACATCCACTCTCCCGCACGGACAGCCCTTCCGGCCGGATTTCACTAAGAATCAAAAAGAGTGATTACGGTCTCACGCTCTTGAGTCCACAAAGTGTAGAAGCTCTACTACACTTCCTCAAGGTCCCACTACGATATGATCTCTCTTTTGATTACATATAACGCTCGAAGAATAATATCGCAAAATAGAAAAGGAGATTCAGACTTTGGAATTCTTCTATTCGGCACCCTTCAACAACTGGAGCATCTCTCTTATATACTTCTTCATGCCTTCAATACCGTTGGCACCTTCCAAAGAAGTTCTTCCAATCAATCCATTGGACAGAATCAATTAGAGAGATCTCGAGCTCTTTAAGGTAAGTGTTGATAGCCCATCAATCCTGCTCGCCCATACAATCAGGATCTTGGTTTCCATAAGTAGATCCTTCCAAATATAAGTTGCGAAATCTTTAGAGAATCTATACATATTCGAATACGAAAGTAAGATCTTCTAGTGCTGAATCCAAAGTAGAAAGATATTCTCTAGCCGTTAGAATAAAGACCATATAAGATCGAATAAAAGTCGGTCTACGGAGACTGTCCATGAGAGTAGACTTTGAAACATGAGTCTTGCTAGCTTCGGACTTTGATCTTCGACTTTGTCAATAGAGTCTCGTAAGTCTTCGACTAGACGAGAAAAATGTTTTGTCAACTTCAAAATACTTTAAGAGAATTTATCCAACATATGTCACTTTGGGGTGTTCGAGAAAATTTAGCGGGTCAAATCATCGCAAATTCCTAATGCGTTAGAAGCAAAGACTACAACAAGTTATTGCAAGAGATTGCGGTTGATTATTCTGCAGAATCATTTACCAGCATACGGCTGGCAAGTCCTCTACCTCAGTAGCATTAGGTGCCATAACACAGAATAGGGTGTCCCTCCAATTAGCCACCTCTGCTCTATACAGATTGAAATTGCTATGGTACACATTGCTTCTCGTGAGATTTTATGAATAGAAACGTCTCCTCTCCAGCGCCTTGCTCATGGAAGCGGCACACTCCATCCAGCATCTCCTCCAGATCAGCCATGGGGATCATTGAAAGCCTTTAGCTCGCATTGACAAGGCCCTTGATACCTTTCTTTGATTCATTTAAATTCTTTAGTTCGCATATCCTATCGTGCTTATGTTTGTTTTTATTTGCTTCATCTCTGCTGAACATTTCCATTTTTCGTCCTTAGTGAAAACACTTGAGTTCCAAGTTCTGATCTTATATTAAACGTTGAAGAATTCGAGAGACAACAATCCTGTGGTGTCCCATGACTGGATCAAGAACAGTGAGAAGAAAGAACAATTACATACGTTGCATCACCATGAAAGCCGTTGGCATTCAAGAGCAAGGCCAAGAAGTGACAGGCTGTTATTGTGCAGCCAGTTAGTCTAACTTCCAAGATTTTAGTTTGGCTTTTTCGAAGTAGTGCTGGTCAAACGCAGGTATATCGGAAAAGCATTTGGGAAACGAATGGCTTCAAATAACAGAAGGGATGAAGTTGAAGAAGCAGCCAGAAAATTGTAAACAGGCTTATCATCTTTGACTGCGCAAAGCCATGAGAAAATTATCAGTTAGCCAACTCATCGTCTGTACTCGAGTATTTCGAAAACTCAATGAGCATCATCTATATCTATGTCCGACGGGCCATGGCCAGTTCCAAAACTGATGTCCAAGTGCAATCCCCATTTGCAAATTATTATCGAATCAAGTTCTGCATATTAAAGTATGGTATGTTGGTACAATGGTAGCATGAAAAGGAATTTTATTTTATAAACAATCAATACAAAGCTACGGCGACATGGCTAATACACCGTAAGCAAATCGAGAATCTAAAACTTGTAGCGATGCCATTAATTGTTCAAGAAGGATTGTGCATCTCTTCCTTAGAAGAAAAATGTAAAGTTTACAGCTTGAAGTGTCTCAGAGGGGAAGTTCCATCAAGGCCATGTTCCTTGAAGTAGGCAAGATAGTCCCTCACTGTGGTCTCTCTATAGATCGGAGGATTGTCCTCAGACAACAGTTCCCTAATCGGCCCGAAAAGCTTCGATGACGATTGGAAGCTTGTGTTGAAAAAGCAGGCCACCGAGATCCTCGGCCCCACCGGGTTTGCTAACACTCTATGCTCCACGCTTTTGAATTTGTCGTTCGTTATGAGCTGAAAGGAAGAAATAAGAGGGACAGACATCATTAGCAACCACCCTGTTACCAAAATGCTCCCCAAGAGCAAGAAATCCCTTGGCAAAGAGTATCTCCCGGGATCCCCGAGTAGAAACCCGGCAAGAGCACAATAGTTCAACTTCGTGTAGTGTTTAAGCCTCGTTCGTTCACGATTCAAGAACCGTCGTCGCACTCGCAGGGGCATCATCGGCTTCCGTCTCAGTTAGCCAGTCAGTTCTCTTTTGCTTTGAGAGAGCGCGAGAGACGCTCGGACGAGAAGCTCCTCGACCTCGCTTCCCTTCGCCATGGTGATCATCTCCTCTCTCTCTCCATGACTACTCGAGTCGTCGAGCTTCTTCACTGAATCTCTCGTAGTTCCCTATGTTTCTCATTGCAAGTGATTACTTGAAGACGGCGATTCCTTCGCAGCTCATCTCGGAGAGAGAGGCTCCAATCTCGTCGTCATCAACCTGGTACTCCTCCCACCTGTCTCTCTCTTGTATTGAGTACCTCCCTCCTTTGAAGTGATTTGTATGAATTGATAAAGGTATTTGTATGAATTAATATCTATAAAGAGTGATACATATTTTGAAAAAAAAAACTATAAAAAAAGAAAAGAAAAGACTAAGCGAGGTGCAGTAACAAATTTTTAGAGAAACAAAAAGATTGAGAATGTTTTAATTGTTAAATCTTAGTGTTCTTTTTTTTTCCTTTTATTCTCTCGATAATAATTGTCATTTCTACACAAGAAAGCTATTACAATTCTTCATTATGTGAATGCATTTGGGTTTTTCGTTTGGAAATTGCTCTCAATACGTGACCAAAGCAGGGGTGAGCATCAGTCTAGGGTCAACCCTAGATTGGCCCAACCCTACCGGTCCTTGTCCTAGTCCGATTCCCAAGGAAACCAGGTCGGTCCTTGATCCTAGGATTCTTGGATCAGCACTGTGCGAGTTGATCCTTGATCCTATGAGTTCAGGGTTAGTCCAAGCCGGACCACCCTAATTCTATATATATTATATATCTAATATTTTATTTATAATTTGTTTATATAGAAAAAACCCTAAAATAAACAACGTTAACAACATTAAATAACTCATTAGTGAGAAATTCAAGTAATTTTATATTATTTTTAATAACTTAGATCTTTTAATGTCTTTTACAGCGTCAACAGCTATAATTTACAAATGAGGAAAATGTTTTTGTGAGGAGTCCTCACGAGGTTCAAAAGGACATAAATAGCTTCACGGCATCCACCTCTAGTACTCGTTCGATTCTATCTTATTTGTTTTCTTAGTCTTCAATTTGCCAAAATCAAAATAAACAACTTCTCCGCTCGCCGCTCGACACTCGCCTCACTCGCTTTGGGTTACTCGTGCTGCTCGCCGCTCGATACTTGCCTGGCTTGTTGCTCCCTACTCGATGCTCACCCCACTCGACACTCATCGCTCACCTCTCTTAGCTGACCTCGCTTGTCATTGAACCCTTTAGGTCTGTCCGGTCCTCGCTCGCTTTTTCAAGGAATACAAAAAATGAAATAAAAATTATCGGTTGATCCCAAGTTGACCCTGGAACCGGACCAAACACATTGGGTCAATCCGGTCCTTAGTTGCCTTTTAAAAAAATACAAAAAATGAAATAAATAAATTATCGATTGGTCCCGAGTTAACCCTGGAACCAGACCAAACCCACTGGATCGGTCCAATTCTCGGTCTCAAGCTCAATAGGGTCAATCCTCGGTCCCAAAAATTGAAGACCAACACTGTGCGAGTTGGTCATAGGGTTAAGGGGTGAGCCGGCATGCTCACCCTTGGACCAAAGGCTTTGTCAATATTATTTTCACGTGAAAATGAAAATGAAAACAAAAAAGGGAAAAATTTTCTCCAAACAATACACGACAACCGGCTTTTTTGACCCATAGGCTTTCGGTATTTCCTCTTTCTTTCCCTAATCCCTCTTCCGTGGACCCCACACATCTCTCACGCACCACCCAACAATTGCACAGCTTGTATTCTTATTGGTCAATTCCACTCCCACTTCCTAACAACGAGATGATAATATTAATTCCAACCCGCGACATTCAGCACACAAACAAGAAGGAAAGGCTAAAATGGCAGAAGCGGTGCTATTCAATCTCGCCACCGAGATACTGAATGTCACACCCCGATTCACAAGACAAAAAGGCGTGACACGACCGTCCTTTTATCAAAGGATGCAGCCTCAACATAATCAAAATTCAACCCGAAAACAATATATATATACATCCATATATATATAACAAAAAGGGCATTTGGTTACAATATCAGAGTATTTCTATAATCCACCGAACCAAAACATATACCTTTTACAAAGACTAATTTATAAACCTATTAACTATGCACAAGTCATACCAAAAAGTTTTCATCACAACAGTCCTCCCTGAACGAACGCTCACGCTTACTCGCGACTCGCTGCAGAACCTGAAAAGCAAGTATAAGAGAGGAGTGAACTACCACGGCTCAGTGATTAACACATTTCTTTTAAGCGGATCGAGAAATCACTATGCATATTTAAAACACAATCATAACTCACTTTATCATAAAATATAATCATAATTCAAATATCGAAGATACCAATGGTCCAATCCATTTATCAATCTCATAAAAACATGTGTCAATGGTCTATTCAATTGATTAATCTCATCAAATCACACATCGATAGTCCATTCCATCGGCTAAACTCAAATCACATGTCAATGATCCACTCTATTAATCAACTCATGCTCAAATGTTTAACTATGGTCACGCGAAACGCCCGTGACAAGACGACCAAGATTCCCCCCTTAGTAAGGTCTCCACTTATTATTAACCAGTGGCTCGGCCCACAAGGATATCCTAGACTAGTATGCGCATAGCCATACACCCCTTGGGGTCCACAGAGACATTGAGCATCAACCACCAAGCACAATATCCAATAATCCAATATCAGAAAGAAAATCATATCACAACTCAAAATTTGATATATAAATATCAAAGCATTCTCCAAAACATTTCAAGATTCTTTCATAAAGAATTTCACAAACCATTTTCAAATAACCATTCGAATCGAATTCGAAATATAACTCAGTCTTTCAAATAACGAAATGGCAATAATAACTCGATCATGTTTTATGCAACAAAAGATGTATTTTATCAACTCATAAAATATATAATTCACCATGTTTCACAAAACATGAGTTTAAAATACGAAGAAGAAATAGTGTCACTCACCAGGGAAAAGCCAAAAATCAACTACGATGCTCACTCGAACCAACGCACTCGGATCCCTAACAATTAATGGAAAATAATATCAAAAGACCGAGTAAAAAAGGATATTCGCATAACGACTCGTCTATACTAGGCCTATTTCCCGCTAGGTGCAGCTCATGTGCCAACTTCATCACACCATAACTTCCTCCACAAAATTCTGTTTCAAGCCGTCTTACAGTCTTTAGAAAGCTCTCTTAACGTACAACAACCCCAACTTAGCCGCCCCAAAATAGTATCGAAA
This sequence comes from Eucalyptus sp. ANBG9806169, assembly GCA_014182395.1. Classification (NCBI taxonomy): domain Eukaryota; kingdom Viridiplantae; phylum Streptophyta; class Magnoliopsida; order Myrtales; family Myrtaceae; genus Eucalyptus; species Eucalyptus sp. ANBG9806169. The sequence continues at coordinate 45,904,305 of CM024578.1, forward strand.
ACGACAACAAAACAGGCTCGAAGCTACTATTCGCTACAGTACCAGAATGCGCCCCCAACTTCAAAATTCCATTCCGGACAAACCGCAAGCTCAAATCACGATCTGAAAGATGCTATAGCTTCACAACATCCCAAAGTACCATTTCTATAAAAATATACAGCTCAACAACTCAAAAATCGGGCTTCGCCACACAAATATCCAAGAAATTCGAATTTCGAGCTCTAAATGCGGCAATTGCTTCAAGTAAGTGATTAAAGGCTTCGATTTCTTCGGCGTTGCAAAACACACTTGGGTGGGCTTGATGAGGTGTCCAAATCACAAGCGTGCCAAAAAAAAATTTCATTTCCCCTTTTTCCTTTCTCTTATTTCTCTCTTCTCCCCCGTTTTTTTGTTTCGCCCGTGCTCTTCTCTCTCTCCCTCTTTCTCTCTTTTTAAAACCCAACCAAAGGTTCCACAGTTCTCTTCAGCTTCCCTTTTTTTGACTTTTCAAACTCTTTTTTTTCCTTTTATTTATTTTCTTTTAAAGCCCATATATTACACTGCAACTCGCCAGTTCCAACACCTTTTCATATATCCAACTTGTACGAGGTGCAAGGGATGAGCTCGACAGTCTTAAGGACACCGTCGAGACCATCTGAGTGGTGCTTTTGGATGCCGAGAAGCAGCAATGGCACAACCACCACGTTAAGCTCTGGCTCGGGAGGCTCAAGGACATGTTGTACGACATACAGGACTTGCTCGACAATGTCGCAATTGAAGATCTGAGACAGAAGGTTACTCCCGGCAACAAGGTGCCAAAAGCGGAATGCATTTTCTTCTCTAAATCGAATCCGCTTGCACATCGGCTAAAAATAGGTAATGAAATTCAGGAACTTAGGAAGAGACTTGATCGGATTGCAAATGATAAGAAGTTCCATTTAGAGCAGCATCTGAGTGAGGAAACAGTGGCCATTGCGAGAGGAAAGAAACCTGAAATTTCCGCATCTGACAAACAAATTATTGGTAGGGGAAAGGACAAAGAAAAGATCAAACAACTTTTGTTTGATTCCTCCTCTAGTGATACTTGTGTCATTTGTTGCCATCGTTGGTAAAAGAGGTCTTGGACAAACTGCACTTGCTCTACGGTGTACAATGACTAGGAGGTAAAAAACATTTCGATCTTAAGATGTGGTTGTGTGTATCGATGTCTTTGATGTGAATTTGATTATCAAAGAAATTCTTAAATCAACGAACTGTCAAGATTATGAGAATAAGCCCTTAGACCAATTGTAAAGACTTCTTCGTGAGATTCTAGGCAAGAAGAAATATTTTCTTGTTTTAGATGACATATGGAATGAAGTTCGGCTCAAATGGTTAGAGCTTGGAGATTGGCTAAAGAGTGGCAAATAGGGAAGCAAGATACTTTTAACCACTCGCAACCACACAGTTGCGAAGGTGACAGATGAAAAATCGGCTATATATGATCTAAAAGGCCTAACTACAGACAAGTCATGGGATATATTTAGGGATGTGGCATTTGGAGAATGGCAAGCATTAGTAGACCAGAGATTGAAGGAGATGGGAAGAGATATAGTTAGAAAATGCACCGGGGTTCTCCTTGCCATTAGAACTATAGGAAGCCTTTTGTTCAGCAAAAAGGAAAATCGGTGAAACCGCTACAGAGTGAAGGAACTTCCAGAAATACCAGAAATTGATGCAGTTGATAATGGAATTATGCAAGTCCTCAAGTTTAGTTACGATCATCTCCCGTCATGCTTGAAACATTGTTTTGCATATTGCTCATTATTTCCGAAAGATTATGTCTATGAGAAAGATATGATGATACATCTTTGGCTGGCACAAGGCTTTCTTGAGTCACAAAATGGGGAGGATACCCTTGAAGAGGTCACTGAAAATTACTTGTCAGAACTACTATTTAGGTCATTCCTTGATGCAGCTGTTGGCAAAGGTGATGATGGCAAGTTCCTATCTTTCAAGATGCATGATCTCATGCGTGATCTTGCCCAAAAAGTTGCTAGAGGTGAATGCAAGATTGTTAATTTTAAAGGAGGAGATAATAATGGAGGAATTCAATATGCGCTGTTTATTTCCGAGATTTTCTCTCAAGAGAAAATAGTGTCCCCACTCAAAACATCAAATTGCGAACATTTCTCTATTTTGAAGGTAAATCTTCCGAACTCAACTCTCCCAAAGTTTTCTCCTAATGGAGACACTATCGAGCGTTGGGTTTGGGTAATACAAATAATCCTCTCCCTCCTTCCTCCTTTGGAAAGTTGAAGCAGTTAAGGTTTCTTGATATTTCTGCGAACCAATCTATCCAAAGTTTGCTAGATTCAATTAGGGATTTGGTGAACTTGCAAATGCTCATACTCTTTAGATGTGAGAACCTTAGAACATTTCCAAGAGATTTGAGGAAATTGATCAATCTTAGATACCTCTTAATTAATGGGTGTGTCTCACTGGACCACGTACCACCCTTGATTGAACTGCCTTCCCTAAGGACGTTGATTCTCATGGGCTTGAATGCGTTGGAGTTCCTTCAATAGACAAGTTACCCACAACAATCTATTTCTACACGCCCCTTCTTCCCATCTCTTGAGAGTCTAGTTCTTCGCAACTACAAAAACTTGAAAGGATGAGGGGGAGGAAGGCAAGTAATGAGAGCATCTCAAGAGCATTAGTTAAACAATTCACAGTCATCCTTCCCAAAACTTCGGTTCGTAGAAATACGAGGCTGTCCTGGCTTGAATTTTGTGCCACCATTCCCTAGGTGGAATAATTGCACATAGGAAGCACGAAAATGTTGGAACAACAATTGGTGGGTAATCCAAATTGCTTGTCAGAGGAAAAAGTGGAATCCACGTTTGTCCCTTTCTCTAAACTAAAGCATCCAAGTTCAATTGCTAGGGATTTGGACTCCTCGATGCTTGAGACTCTACTTCGGTTGCCCAATAATCCCGAGTCCTTGAGCCTCGAGTTTTGTGACCTAAGGATTCTCTCTCGTGGCATGCAGCACCTTTCCTCACTCCAGGAACTCGACATTCATTTTGGTGAAGGACTCGATTTATCGTGCCAAGAAGATGAGCATCGCATTCAATGACAATTCCTTACGAATCTTTGTATTCTTAAAATCACAGATTACTCACATTTAGTGGCGTTATTCGAGGTGATTGAACATGTCACGACTCTACGATCTCTTGAGATTTCTTGTTGTTGGGATCTGAGGAATTTGCTGGAATGCATTGGAAGTTTCTCTTTACTTGAAAAGCTTGTATTATCTAATTGTCCAAATTTGAAGTATTTGCCATTTGAGATTCGCAACCTCACACGTTAAAAGGAATTAAAAATCATTTGTTGTCCTGCTCTGGAAGAGAGATGCCGAACAGACGCACACATTCCGGTTGTTGTTTGGGAGGAGGAATCGTCGGATTCGGATTAACATAGAAGAGGTACGATTCGGATTAGACTTATATCAGCTATCGATGCTGTTGCTCTTTTGGCTATTTTACCTTCTTCATTATTTAACTAATTTCTCATCACTATATTGGCAGTGCAAATATTTATCAAAAAGAAGAAGGAAGCGTCCCTTCACTCCGGTTCGCCACCACCTTCCTCGTTATGTCGCGGGTGTAGAACAAACGCCACCTTTGGCTCCTCGTCTTCGGACACGCGTCCCATCCTCTCGATCGCTTCCTTCCTCTTGGCCGGGTCCACCGAGGTCGATGATCGGGAAGCTGAGATTCTCGGATCCGCCGTTCGATTCGGAGCTGTCTTCGGATGTCTCGTGCGGTCGGATGTAGAAATTCTGTGCATTTCGGTGGTCCCGCGGTCGACAAGGCCTTCAACGCCGACTTTCGAGTCGTCGCTCGCTCTTTCCTAGCTCTCTGCTCGTGAATTGTTATTATCTCTCTCTCTTTCTACCGCAATTCAATTTTCAATATGAATTGAATGTTATGGAGATATTGCAATGCACGATTCGATATCATCTTAGCCCTTGGATCAATCAATGTGTCGCCTTAATGCGATGCTGACTCGATTAGATCAATGGAGTTTCAGATGCCGTCACGTCGTAATGGAAACCTACTGTTTCCTGGAAAATCTAGGAAGTGTACATAGATTTTTGCCTTGCGGTTGATTCTGGTTATTGTTGTTGAGCGAGTTGAAGGCTGGCAAGAATTCCACCTTTTATCCTTGCCTCCAATATACAAAGTCGAAATCCGAAGCTGAACCAAACAGAAATGTTCCCGAAAGTGCAATTTTTTCTCGTGGTAGATTAGTGTTCTAACTGTCATATGAGTGTCCAACAAAGTTTCATTTAAAGATAGCATCTCTCTTTTGATTTTAGAAGGGTATGTGTTAAGCTTCCTCTGTCTATCTCTATTTTATGTTCTCCGTTTGGTTCTGGTTTTGTATAGAAAACGATCTTTGTTTTTCAAGAGCTGTGTAAAGGCTCATAGTCCTATCAATTGAAGCGATGTAAGCTTCACTGACCGAGCAGTGAAGAAAGACAATCCAGCTCTGTGGTAGCTTTACACTGACCGAGTAGTGAAGAAAGGAAATCCACCTTTGTGGTAGCTTTACATAGATGAACAGATGGATGGACATTTCATCTTTAAATACAGACATCAAAAAGACCACATTAATAAATTTACACAATCTACAGCTTGAAATCAGGAAGTGCAGAAGCTCCATCCAGGCCTTCGGAAATGTAATGGGAAGCGTAGTTTGGAAGCGTAGTCTCCTTGTAGAATGGTGGATTGCCTGCTGATGTAAATCTCTTGATGCGTCCATACAGCCTTGAAGATGGCCGAGGAGTGTTGCCATAGAAGCACGCCACCAACACTCTCGGGCCTCTCTTTTTGCACTGTGACTCGGTGCTCGACACTCTTAAACCTGTAGTTTGTTATGAGCTGCGAATGCAACAATTATTAGTAAACTGTTCTCAGGTCAGAAAGAAGGAACATAATTTCTACATACTACTATGATTGCAATCTTGATGTTGATATATACAAAAACTGCAGTATATCTAGAACCCCCATTGACCACTCCGGTGAAAAACATTGTTTTCAACATGCATCTGTCTCATTTAGACCATTTTGAACCTGTCAATGTGAGGCTACCATGATTTAACGAGGTTAGAATCGAGTTTGGAGGATACTTGATGCACCAGGCATTTGGGAATGGTAAACGCAGAATTGTCTTCCCTAAGCAAAGTGCAGATTGTGAAGACAATGTTATTGCTACAGGAAAGATGCCATGGTAATTTACTTCCTGAGTTCTGAATAGCTCTTCAACTAACTTAGCATATGAGAAAGTACAGTAATAAGGGCGAAAAGAGGATCGCAGCGTGTCGAACAATCAAAACACAATTTCAGAAAAGTTGGCAGATGAACAATGATATCTGGCCAAAGCTACTTACCTGCAAAAAATCTCCGATGTTGATCCCTAGTGCTGCAGGTATTGGATGGACATCGATCCACTGGTTCTCATGAAGCACTTATAAGACCTCCAGATTTTGTCAATTGTGAGGAAGTCATCGTCTGAATACTCTGTCACAACACCTAGGGTCAAATCGGGCTGTGGGCATGGCGGATAGCAGTGGCACCTTATCGTGTCCTTTTCCACACTCAATCTCCTTCACGTGATTTGGGAATTCTTTCGGGTTGTGAGACACATTCAAATTCAATATAAGTCCTCAAAATGGAACTAAAGAAAACAAAAATCCAGTCTCATCACATGCTTTGAATATTCCATCAGCATTTCTCTGCCAAAGATGTTGCGATGCATCAGAAATCTGAACTAGAGCTGCTGTAAAGGTATGGTTGGACGGATTCCCAGAACGCAAAATTTTGTATCATCTCGAGTGCGAAATTTTGGTACTACTATTTCCAGAACACAAATGAGATCAACCGTCATGGAACGTCCTTTTTTTCCACCCAAAGAGAACGGAATGACCACCTTCGAGGTTCCTGTCGGTGAAAATGATCAATCACTGAGGATCGTCTTACTGATCCGTCTCATCGATCGAGACTAGATGCAAAAGATTATATGCTCTGACGGGTGGTGGAATTTAGGTGAGAAACTTTGTACACATTCAGCGGTAGCAATTGCCTTTGCTGACTGAACGAAGAACTGGACACTTTCATTTCGTGAGTGTTCCACATCTATTCTGGCCGATTCAATGGAAAAGTAAGCGAATAACTCGAGTTTCGTACGCTTGCTAATTTAGCCCTGATTTATTGAAGAAAATGGAAAAGGTTATCAAGTATCATACATAGAAAACCATTGATTCTGCACCTATATGAACGACAGCAATTGATTTGGAAACTATCTTTTATCAATTCACTATGTGAACTTGTCCTTGAGTTTTCCCTTTTCGAAAGGTGAAAAACACGCAACGGAAGGTCATGAAGCAAAATATGCTACTCTTCCAATCAGCAGCGACTGAATTATGAAGTTCCTTTGACAAAATAAAATAAAATAAAATTATGAAGTCCCATGTTGCTGCTTATATGACGCTCATTGTAATTTTTATTTTATTTTGGTTAGGCATCTGTCTTCTACTCAAAGAGCCTGCGCGACCCGTTGATCGCCTCCTCCAAGAAGCTCTCCGGGACCCCATGATTGCGCAATATTTCGCATCATCTCGTCATGACGGGAAAGATCTGAACCCCTGATATTATCCGTTGGAGGAAGTTGCTGTCTCGTTATTACTGAGTTCCACTCTTTCACTCCAAAAAGGAAGAAAGAAAGTAATTGCTTAGTTAGATTCATCGATATCTTTCATATATTCTCGTCAAGAGTCAGCTCTAAGTATCCAGCAAAACCCCTGTAATGTAAATTACTGCATACATTTGCTATGTCATACAATAGTAGTATGGATACGGTGAAACAGAAAAAGGTAATTTGGTATAACGTTGCTCATCCCTATAATTTTGCTTCTCAGGTAAATGAGGATTTGCATACCATCTGGGACAAAAATATTGGTGGAGAAGTTGCATATAGCCCAATCTGAAAGTAATACGTATTCTGCTTTCTTGTTGTGCCAGAGACATTTGATAATCATGGTACTTATTTGCATTGCTTTTCCTTCCTTATGTCCATTTGTTTATACACACAGAGTCTTCTATTAGAACTTTGGATATGTTAGGAAATGATAATGATAAGGGTAAAATTGTCCATAGTTATTTTATATCGAAAGGATTACCCATACATACATACATACATACATACATACATACATACATACATACATACATACATACATACATACATACATACATACATATATATATATATATATATATATATATATATTCTTGTAATGCTTTTGATTAAAATAATACCATACGACACTTTATCTCCTTCAACGTGGTATCAGAGCAAGAAAAAAAACCCTAATTTTCAACCCCCCACCACCACAGCCACCCTCACCGGTGCCGGAACCATCACTTCACACCACCACAACCACCTGGTCACCAAATCTAGACAAAACTAGCCACCATCACCACCGTCCAGCCACCATCCAGCCACCACCATTGTCAATGGAGCCACCAACGTCGCCTTCCAGCCACCATCATTATCATCGAAGCCCAACCACTAGATCTAGACGCTCCATCCAGCCTCACCATCGTAGGTGTGTTCCAAACCAGCATCAATCACCGGAGTATATCATCATTATGTGCTTAGACTTCTTTCATGAGAAAGATTTGGACGAACGATGGGTAGATCTAGTGTTTTCGTGTTTGGAGATTTGACCAGTACTTATGTGCGACTAAAGAGGTTGGAAACAGTCGACTACTAGGATTTCCCCCAAAAAAAAAAAAAAGAATTGGAGATAGCAAAGGATGTTGTCCAGTAGCCTTATATGACGTCTTGTTGCAACATATTGTTCATTGAAATGCTAGTTGACATGCACATAGTAATCTTTGGAGTTTCGGATGACTTTTGGTAACCATCCCAACATCTTAGATTCTGATTTTTTGTTCACGGGAGTAGTTTTAGAACAAAATCGTATTTAGTAAAATTTTTGTTCACAGAACAAATTTATATTTTTTTTGTTCTCGAAAATAAATTTGGAACAAAATCAAGAATAAAAAAAAAAAAAGTTGATTTTTGATCCTGGGAACAAATCTAAGAATCAAGCCATTTTCTTCTTCTTCTTCCCTTTTCTTCTTCTTCATCTACCATCATCGCCGCGGTTGCCATTTGCCACTATCCGCCACTCACCACCGCCAGTCACCGACAACCGGTTTGGCGAGCTCACCGAAGGCTCGCCAGGCCAAGGCGAGGTCCGGCGAGCTCACCAGGCTAGGGCGAGGTCCAGCGAGCTCGCCGAGGCAAGCCCACCACCGGTGAGGCTCGCCCAACCCCGCCTTGTCACGCCCGATCCTCGAGCATGCACACATCATTCTACTTGGTCAATTTTAGAATGCGATATCCCAGGACTATATATCGCCGACCCTTTCATTTATTAAACACATGCGTAAAGCGATTATAAATCCCCAAACAATAAAACGATGGGATAGAAAAGCAAGGCCATTTTTTTTTCATATTGAAACTCATAACCGAACTTTTATACATAACACAATCTAGAGTATTTCACAACTATTCACAACTTTAAGGCCTCACTCTATCTACACATCAAAACGGGATTCACAAAAGAGGATGGGATCTCGGTCCTCATCCGAGTTGTACTCGAGGATCCTCCTAATCCTCTTTTGACTCTTCTTCACTAAGCTCATTTCCTTCAAGCTCTTCATCTGTTTTTGGTTCATCGTCATCTTATGGTTCCTCCTTCTCAAGCTCACCTACGACCTGAAATGTTGTCCCACAACCGGGATGAAACTACGTCTCGGCAAGTTCTACCCCACTAAGACTCAATTAGGGAACCAATACACCACATGGTTGCCTAAGCACAGCATAAGTCAGGAGACTTACCTCGGCATCAGTTCCAACCTGCAATTCAATGTTATATACAGATGCTTCATATATCACATCGAACAGTCAATCAAATCACGACAATCGGATCAAATCATTGATCAATTGAGCTAGTCGATTACATGTCAGTTAGACCATTTCTAGGTCATTAATTCCACACCATATAACATCCGATAGTACACTCGGTCACAAAGCCACATTAATGCTCTCAAGCGTCGATTTTGCCAAGGTGACGTATACACTAGACAATTGCGTGCATTTTTTAGAGCGCCGTTTTCGCCAGTGATGTCCTTAATCACCGAACCACACATTCCTATAACGATGTATTTAATAGACAGTTACGTGCATTCTTTAAGGCACCGTTTTCGCTAGTGATATCCCAAATCACCGAACCACGTATGTTTATGAAGATATGAGTACTAGACCAATACGTGTGTTCTTTAAGGCGCCATTTTCGTCAGTGATATCCTTAGTCTCCGAACCACGTAGGCTCATAACACCATACTTGATTGGTCTTAGCAAAGAGTATTCCCAATTCACTCTCACAATTCTCTCCACTTTATAACTCAACAAAGCATTATAAATGCTGAATAAACATACTTGGCCATCTACCAATCAATCATTTGATTTCACTCAATTTCAAACAATTTAGGATAAATTCCTAAAATATCACAATTAATTCAATTCCACGCAACGTAGAGCTCAAATAAATAAACGGACTGTACCATGACAATCAACACGAAATTTCAGTCGTCAACTATCCCTGCCTAATTTCCGAAAAATAATTAATTAATTTCGAAAATTAATAAATAAATATTAAAAATCCAATTTATGCCCAAATTGCCTAATTGAAGCCCGATTAAGGTTGGGAAAAATCCTGAGATACATTCATTAAATACTATAGGCAATTCTCTAGCTAAGTACGCTATCCACCTATCTAATATGTAATGCAATTAACTAATAATCACTAATCCATTCTAATCTAACCACCTAATCCTACTTAATTAGCACTAAACAACCCTTAAGCATAATTAGTCCACTAAGCAAGGATTAGTGAGATTACTCACCGGAATTGCGCGTAAATCGGATCAATCCGACGGGGACGACACAAGAGTCGTTTCTTCCCAAAGCAAGTCTCACGTTCAAAGCCGGAAACGCCCCAAAACGACTCACGAACTTCTTTGGTAACCCACTCGGTGGGTTACCGACCTTGCTGCAAAACAGAGGGAAATGAGATGGTTGGGGGCGGTAAAGGGTCGGGCCTGGCGGGAGCTTGGTGAGGCCGAGCGGTGGTCCACGGTGGCCGGGTGGCTGAACAGTGGCTGAGGTGGCCGAACAGGCTGGGGACAGAGGCGGCCGGAGGCCGGGTCGCACACGTGGGCGATGAGAGGCGTGGCCAAGCACGGCTGCATGCGTGTGCGCGCAGGGAAAGGCGACCGGCAACAACAGCAGCTCTGGCTCCAAGCGACGTCGGCTGCTACTTTTGCTGCAGCGTCCTCCCAGATCTGTTGGGACATCGAGCTGCGGACGGAGGGGGAGAAAGAAGGCGTCAACGGCGACTGAGGAGGGTGAGGGAGATGCGGAGGGCGAATGTAACCGTCTGATTTTCTACTTTTGTTTTCAATTGGATAAATCGAGCTTTTCATCGACGTGCCTATACTGATATTCTCTAAGCTGATCACTCGTGAGATAACTAGACTAGTTGGGGAAGTCATTAAGGGATTTTAATGCAAATGGATTGAGTATTTGACTAGGAATCGACCGCTCGACTATGTTAGTTTGCAAAGATCATTTCGCACAAATAAAATCTATCGTAGACTAGAAATAGGTTGATTCGATAGAGATATATAATTAGGCATAGGTGATTCCATCTAATTACAAAATTCTCATCGATCGGCACTAAACCGATTTTTGTGTTGTTTTGGTACCCCGTGCTTGTAATTGAAACCTAGAGATTTTCACGACAACCGAGAGTCGCGCCAATAAGTCGAAGATGCATGTTGTGGTTCGATAATAATCGATCACGAGTCCATTGCACCGAAAATTCCCAAAAACTACCCAACGGTTTAGGTTGCGTTAAAGTCACGTATGACTGAGTTAACCGAGGAAATGATGCCGATTTCAGAAATTGAGAACTTTAAGGTGTCACAATTAATTTTAGGAATGTTGTTACATCTTTCCAAGAATTGTTGACAACGGGAATTATTTGAGAAAAATACAAGAGCAGCAAATTTAAAAGAACAAAAGAAATGCCACTTATCAAATAGGATTTTAGGACCTTCATGTGGAACAATTAGAGAGGATTTATAAGTGACTACTTGGGGACTTGACCCTATTAACTTAAGTGTTAATTTGGTAAATAGGAAAGGAGGAAAAGTCTCAACAAGAAAGGAAAATTCGTAAGAAGGCATGCCCCCATGAATTTCACTTCAATCTTCATTTCATTTGGTGGAGATAAGCATAGGAAAGGTTGTGGGGTATATGATGGGTGAGCAAAAATTCCATGGAAAAATAGGCTAAAAGCATATGGAAATTGCAATGGCAGTTTCTAAGCATTTTCCCCCTCAATTTTCCCCTCCTCTACTTTATTGTTTCTCCCTTATCTCTTTCTCTTTCCCCCCTCACGCATTCTCCATTTCTACCGTAGCACCCCCACTTTTCTTTCATCTCCATTTATTTGCTTTCATTTTCTATAGCTTCATCATCCACTCGGCTCACCATCATCCTCACCGTTGCACGCCATCTGCTCAAGCCGAGCGCCCTTGGCTTTGAGCTCAGCTTCGACGATCCGTCGCCGGAGTTCTTCAATACACAAATTGAGTAAGTTGTCTCCTAACTCTGGATTAGGGGCTGAGTACATGAATTAGGGATTTCTATGTAGATGAAAGATGTACATGACGTTATATATGGATGGATGTTGGTTAGGGATATTAGGATAGACATAGAAAAGCTTAGATAAGGTTTAGAGAGCAAGACAACCAAAGTAGGTGAAGTTTCGGACAAGAACAGAAGCTGATTTCTGAAACAGTTTGGCGTTTTGCTAATTTTGTAGACGACTGTGTGTTGCGATTTGGAAGAAATTTACTTCTGAAGAAATATTTTATACATCATACATAATAACATATATTTTTCTTAGAATTTTTAGAAGTTAAAAGATGACGATTTTCATGACGTCATCCTTGAAACAGTATTTCGGACGGTTCTGTAAACCGTGACCTGTCCTGATTCCGAGGGCTGTTACTGACCTTTAGAGGTCGAATTTTCAATCGGTTTCTTCACGAAAGTTGTTCTTTACAACTTCTAGTTTAACGTACTCGAATTTCAAATCAAACGAACCAGATTTCAATACAAAACCGAACTGATTTCGATGAGTTAGGCTCTCTGGAACTGGACCCGATTTTTGTGCTGGATTGAGTGAATTACTGGGCCGAATCCAGAAGGATCTGGGCCTCGGTGTCTTCACAAAAATGTTCTTTTACGTGTCCTTTATCACATATTCGAATTTTGGAATTTTCTGAGTCCGATTGGTTGGGTTTCAGGATTTAAGTTTGAGATGCGCGCAGGCCCGATTTCTGCCCATTTCGGACCAATGTTAGTTTGGGTTGGTTCTTGATGTTTTACTTGTTTTAATTAGTGTTTTAATGACTTATGGCTTTAATTTATTAGTTACTTAATTCTGGAATTACTGTTCACAAAATACTATTCATGAGTTACTGTTCACGCGGTACTGTTCACGAAACACTGTTCACGCGCACTGTTCACCTGAGAATGAAAAGTGGTCTAATTTCATGTGTATTGATTTTATGAAGTGAATGGATGTGCCAATGCATGGGCATTCGCATGAATTGGGTGATGTTTTGTGCAATTGTATAGTAATTGAAAACTATTGGTATTTAATTAGGAAATATCAGGTGTCAGGTTCTAGACACCGAAAGTATTTTTAAATACTATATCAAATTGTGGATTTTTAAAAGAGACAACACAAATTTTCTGGTTCGATCTGACCGTGTCCCCACACACGATTATTTTATCATGCATTTCTAATATGAGGAAAATAGGCTGGATCACCATTTTTTAACCGAGTATTGAGTACAATGCACTCGGTGCCCCGCCGAAATTGAATGAATGCATGAATGATATGAGATCCCGTCACGAGCCTTAGGGCCGGACGATGCTTCCTCGGGAATGCCCCCGTGCCAACGGATGCCGGTCGCAAAGTAGAGGCTAGACCGATGCTCCTATATGGAATGCCGTCTAGATGTGACGTTGCGCGCTCGGCCGGTGCGGCGCGTGCCCGATTATCCGGAAGACTCATTATCTATGGGGTTGGTCATAACCAATGAATGGAAATTGTGAAACGCGTGAATGATCAAGGATTGAGGGACTTGATTAAAGAGACGAAACCGTATGGTGCGGTATGGGACGTACCATCACGGTTTAGTCTACTAATTGGGGCATGTATGATTGTATTAATATGTACATTCCTAAGCATTCATTTGTGAGAATCGTGGCATCTTTGGTTCTCATGCATGAGTTGAGCACACTGCCTATGGCATGCACACACATGAAACAGATAACGCATTTCACACATGTTTCGTTATCTTGAGAACAAAGCCTTGAGGGTGAAACCCGACCGGATGGCGGATTCGTCCGCGCCAAGTGCCCAAGAGGACAATACTAGGGCTGGGATGAGGGATGGCGGGGTGCGTCCGCGCCTCACCCTGCACAATGCGTTCAAAAAATGACCGGTGAGATCGCTTGTAACCCAATTCGTATGTGATAAAGTGATTGATCGGCGAGACGATGCGGTCATGTCGGAAGACTGTTATCTCGCGCATTGAAATCATTTGTGACACATGAATGGGTGAAAGTGAGGGACCTAATTAAGAGACGGAACTATGTGGTACGGTATGGGACGTGCCATAATAGTTTAGCCTTGGTAACTGGGGCCGTGTAATTATAATGTTGATATTTATGTCCTTACATATGTACATGTTAAAGTATTCGAGATGATATATGATCTCGATATCTTATGAATGATTTGATTGACACTAACATGCGGGAAATACTGAGCATAAGAAAGTGTGAGAAAGGTGATTAGATTGCATGTTGAGTGTACCATTCTCCTAATCCGGATTTAGGGAATTGACTTGCTAAGATGTGATCTCACCCCCTTAGTGGGCTAACATTTCGGGTCCCAGTGTGAAGAACCCGAGCTTGAAGCGGAAGGGTCGGGAGCATAGGTGGCTTAGTAGTCCTTTGTAGGAGATAGACCTTTTGTATAAGCTTGAGGTGTTTATGAAAGTGTATTTGATTTGAACTCATTGTCTTACTTTTCTATCCCATATTTGTTGTTGTCGGGGATTAGTTAATTTGCTTCCGCATGTGCAATAAAATGAAAAGGGTCGGCGACGAGTGCAGGAATGTCGCAAAAGTTTATAGACCACCATGGATGTGTGCGCTCGAGGTTCGGGCGTGGACGGCGGTGAGTGGCGGAGCGTATGGGCGACGTGCGGGTGGTGGAGCGAGCGGCGCGATGACGAGTCGCCGGTCTTCCTCTCTGGCTACCGTCTTTGCTTCGTAACCTGTTTGTTGGTTTGCTCGAACTAGAGGAGAGAGAGAGTGTCGAGAGAGTGAGAAAGAAGAGATAAGAGAGAGTGTGAGCTTTGAAAAGTCAAAAAGTAAAAGAAAAGTGGGAGACAGTGGGAGGGCAGCT